>APFE031717945.1:14781-110286 GCA_000404065.3 Pinus taeda | reverse complement strand
ACAAAATGGTGTAGCTGAAAGGAAAAATCGCACCTTAAAGGAAATGGCTAATTGTATGCTGCAATCTAAAGGACTTAGTCTTAGTTTTTGGGCCGAAGCAATTAATTGTGCAAATTATATAATAAATCACACTCCTACTAAGGTTCTAAAGAATATCACTCCAGAAGAAGCTTGGAGTTTCATTAAACCAGATGTAAGTCACTTTCGTGTTTTTGGAAGTGAAGCATGGGCCCATATTCCAGATGAAAGCATAAAGCTTTAGAACCTAAGAGTGAGAAATGTACTTTTGTTGGATATTCTGAAGATGTAAAAGGTTATAGACTTATTCCATTTAAGTCCAAAAAAGTTATCATTAGAAGAGATGTAAAATTTGATGAAAATAAATCGGCCTGCGAGCCTAGTCCGGCGGATGTGCCACCTCTTCCTATCTCTTCTACTTTTGAAAACATTTCTTCTTCAGATGATGAAAGTGAGGATGACAATCCTCCCCCACCTTCTCAGATCCTCAACTTCCAAGATGGGTCCGTGCCCTCCAAGATGGGTCCGTGCTACTCGGGATGCAGCAGGTGATCTTGCGGGTGATCCTACAGATCAGCGACGTACACGTTCTCAGTTTGAAAGAGCCTCTTCTTTACTGGCTCAAGCTCCAGTAAATCATGATCCTGACACTTTTGCAGAAGCTTCAGGCCATCCACATTGGGAAGCAGCTATGAATGAAGAATATCATTCATTGTTGGCAAATGATACATGGGATCTTGTTCCTCTACCAAAGGGACGCAAACTTGTTAGATGTAAATGGGTTTACAGAACCAAGTATGGACCGGATGGGAAAGTTGATAAACATAAAGCTCGTCTTGTTGCTAAGGGCTTTTCACAGGTTGAAGGCATTGACTACACTGAAACCTTCTCCCCTTTTGCCAAAATGAACTCTATCGGCCTTGTTCTTTCCCTTGCTGCCTCTTTAAAATGGGAAGTCCATCAGATGGATGTTAAATCTGCCTTCTTGCATGGGGACTTGCATGAAGAAATCTATATGGAACAACCCATTGGCTTCATCCAAACAGACTCCAGCCTTGTATGTCGACTTAAGAAATCTCTTTATGGTCTCAAGCAAGCTCCTCGGGCTTGGTATGCCAAAATGGATAGCTTTCTTTTAGAATCTGGCTTTTCTAGGTGTTATTCTGACAATACTGTCTACACCAAGAAAGTGGGCAACTCTCTTATCATCCTTGTTCTTTATGTTGATGATCTTATTCTTACTGGTAGTGATCCCAACCTTATAAACCATGTGAAGTCCAGCCTTAAAAAGAAATTTGAAATGACAGACTTAGGACACTTACACTATTTTCTCGGTCTTCAAGTCTTGCAATCCAAGGAGGGTATTTCCCTTTCCCAGTCCAAGTATGCTTGTGATATTCTTCGTCATTTTCACATGGAAGATTGTAAGCCAGCTCCTTCTCCCTTTCAGTCTGGAGTCAAACTTTCAGTCTCTTGTACTTCTCCTGAAGTTGATGCTACCTTATACCGTCAACTTGTAGGAAAACTCTTGTATTTAACCCATACTCGTCCTGACCTTTCCTTTGCTGTTGGCCTTGTTGCTCGTTTTTTGCAAAACCCCCGTGAAAGTCATTGGAAAGCAGCTAAAAGAATACTTCGTTATGTTCGAGGTACAATACAGTTTGGGATTCATTATAGTGCCAAAGCAACTCCTCTATTAGTTGGTTTCACTGATTCTGATTGGGCTGGTGACCCTGATGATCGGGAGTCTACTGCCGGTTATGTCTTCACTCTTGGTTCAGGACCTATTACATGGGCTTGTAAGAAACAGGCTGCCATTTCTCTTTCGTCAGCAGAAGCAGAGTATCGTGGTGCCGTGGAAGCTAGTAAGGAAGCCTTGTGGCTTCGTCAGATCCTATCAGAATTTGGCTTTGAGCAGCAACATCCATCCACACTTTTGTGTGATAATCAAAGTGCCATTCAACTATGCAAAGATCCAGTCCAACATCAGTGCAGCAAACACATTGAACTACACATGCACTTCATCAGAAAACTCATTCATGACCATGTTCTTGAAGTGCAATATTGTTCAACAGATGATCAGGTTGCAGACATCTTCACCAAGGCTCTCACAGAGGCGAAGTTCACTAAACTTCGATATATGCTTGGAGTTCAGGAAGTTGTCACTAAGGGGGGATAGGCTCTAGTGCCTCCTTCCTTCTCCTATTGTGTTATATTTGTAAATCCTTCAATCCTATCCCAAGTTGTTCTTAAGGGGGGATGTTAGGATATTCCGACACATAGGAAATAGTTAAGTTCAACTTGGTCTAGTATAGAGTTAGGTATAGAGTTAGGTAAAGTGTGTTCCTTTACCGTTGTACATTTTGTAACTTACAATCCGACGGTCACGATATGTAGTGATCCGACGGTTCATTCTCTCCTCGGTATTACCGACACTTGATCCGTGGCTTGACACCCGATTTGTCCATGAATTCTATTTAAAGCGCATGGAGGGTCATTTGTAGGTTAACCGTGCATGAGAGAAGCTTATGTAAATTTTCATTCTTTTATTAATAAATTGCCTGTAGTAGCCACGTTGGCGTAGGCCGTGGACTGTTTCCCTCTCTGAGGGTTTTAACCACGTAAAAATACTGGTGTATTGATCTGTGATTTGTTTGTGAGCGATGTCCTTTTGGTGTTCTGTCTGAGGAACTTACCCTGTAAATTCCTACACCTCCATCTTTCATCCTCAGGTTATACAACTTTTTACGTAGGAACAATTTATTCACTAGAGACTTAGATTGGTATAATTCCCTAACTTCTCCCAGAAAGCCTTCGCTGTAGCTTCCCCTGATACATTCGAAAATACTAAATCTGAGACACATAATCGTATTTTGCTCTTTGCCTTCTGATCCAACTTCTTCCATTCTTCATCGAACAATCCTGTTGGCTTAGTATTTGGATCTACTGCGATCCACTGATCTTTATCCACCAACAGATCCTCCATCTTGAGTTTCCATAACTCAAAACTCTGACCATTAAATTTCTCGATCTCTATCTTTCCACTGCTCGCAATCTTCTTTCACCACTAGAATCGATCCCGCAGATCTCCCCTGAACAAGGTCTACTACAAGCCCGAGCGAAACCCCTCAGCAAAAAAGGCGTCCCCTTGAAGCTAAAACAACTCCGATACCAAATGTAGGTTTTAACCCTATATAGAAATTACCTGCATACGAATTCTAAAACACAGAAAATAAACAATGTGAAAGCATAACACATAAAACACATATACACAGAGGTTTTCCCCTGGAACACAAAACCGAGACTACCAACTTGAATTTCCATTATGTTCATTTCAATGTTACAATACATATTTATACATGCTGAAGCATCCAATACCATGGACCGAAAACCATCGCGTCCAAAACCATGGACATAAATCATGCACAAAACCATAGGTAGGTCCGCCCAACCTAATATAGTGTCCAATTTGTTTTTTCCCAGGGCACTACCCCGGACCCCATAGAGGGGGTTCCCTGCCCCCCTTCAAACCCCTCGGACAAGGGGGGCTATCACCCCCTCGTGACTCCCCCGTTGTGCAATCGACTTAACAAAGGGGGGGTTTCGCCCCTCCTCTAACCCCTCGGTTCACTACGTGGGATAGTCATGGAAAGAATATAACACAACCCAACAAATCTATCATCAATTATAAGCATCTTTCTTAGCAAGTCCATTTTCCACGAGTAAGTTCCAATCTTTCCTAATGCTTTCTAAGAAAGATAATATAGATGCAGATGCTTTCATAAGAAGCTTTCGAGGCTTGTTTTGTTGAAAAGTGTGCAACAAGAAATGCTTGTTGAGATTGCAACAAGATGATGGAGCTTAGTGAAAAGAGTCGCCTTCACTAAGTGGGCCCGCAGGCTATTTTTGGCGCAAGTATATTTTTAGACTATATCTATTTTTAGACATATGGATCATGTCTATGGATTGCAGGTTGCTGTTTATGGATGATTGATCAAGTTGGAAAAATAGATGGACTTCTATTTTTTAGACCACAGCGGAGTGACTCCACAACGGAGTGACTCCACAGCGGAGTGACTGCTCAGTCTAAATATAGAACAGTCAAATATTATTAGCTCATAATAATATTTAGACTATAAACTTTGTCTTATTCTCTTGGAGCACTTCAGGATGAGCTACGGATGTGGTACATGCAGATCCCAGAAGGAAATACGTGGTTACCTATGGGATGACTAATATTTGCATGCAGGACTTCAGTTAGAACTCAAGTGAGTTGAGTTTAGTGGACTGGAGGTGCAGTTGATGGAGTTGTGTTCAGTTTAGCTTTGTTAAACTGGTTGTATTTAGTCTAACTGGAAAATAGACTAGAGATGAGTTGGGTGAATTAGTTATTAATTAATTCACAAGTTATTAACTCATAATACAACTAATGAATACATCAGTTAACTCAGTTGCATGTTCAGTTCAGCAGGGACAGGTGTTAGAGAATCAGATTGCTATCAGTTGTGACTATAGTTGTGCATCAGATCTTGCACAATCAAGGGATTGAGTATGCCAATGAGTTTTTCCACGTATTTTCCCATATTGTAGCTTGTGCTCACGTGATTTAGCCAAGGAAATACGTGGTTGCCTTGGAATTATCATCAGTTCTGGAGCAGGTATTGAGCAGCGGAGGCAGGCAAGCAGCGAAGGAGATTTGAGCCAGTGATTGATTCAGATCTGAGCTGTATTGTGTGTAACAGAGGTGGAGATACTTGTGAGAAGTATTATGCTGTGTAATGTTACATGACTCAATCATTAATATACAGATAGTTGGGGTTTTTAGCGAGATGCTTTCCCCGGGATACATACTGTGTTAATGTGTGAATGCTCTTGATGTTTTATTGTTATTGATGCTGCTATATTGATGATCAACGTAGAGGAGCTTATGTATTGTGTATGTTTTCCGCAATAGTACATGATCAGGATAATCTCTGTTGAATATGTGTTAAATTATTCAAAATTTCTACACAAACCTCCTTTTGTCACCTGTCATATGTCTGGAGCACCCACTATCCACAAACCAATGATTTTCATCACTGTGAACACATAGGGCTAGGCCACATTTATCCGTGTTGGGATTCTCATTTTTTGTCTCTTCTTTTGAGGGGGAAATTTTGTTCATTATGTCCATTATCATTACATAATGGGAAAATTGGATCAAATTTGGCCAAGGGATCAAAAGAGTTGTAGGTCTTGATTTGTCCTTGTCCTTTGATTTGTCCTTGTCCTTTGAGACCATATGGTTTATTGTTTGATTCCTCAATTTTGGTGTTTCATTCTTACAATCCATGCAATGTTTAGCTTGATGACCAAAATTTTTACAATAATAACAATGCCCAAAAAAGATAGTTTTGTACTTGTTGTAATAGCCATGATTTGAATCAACATTCTTCCTTGGAGTTACTCCCTCTTCGTTCTTTGGATTTGAGATGGGACTTTGATGAAATGATTTTTCTTCTTTTGGGTTGCTGGAAAGTATGTCGGCATATCTTTTCACATTATGCTTAGTACTTGATGATTCTCCTTTAAAGCCTATCCCAAATTTGTCATATTGAGGTTTTTGGGCATTTAGGATAATGTCAAGAGTTTGAGAGCTTTCCCAACTCTTTTTCACTTGCTCCAATTCCTTCCTCAGAGATTATTTCAGCCTTCATGATTTTCACATATTTCTTCTTTTCTTTTAGCTTATTTTTCAAGAGATCTTCCCTTCTTTTTGCTTCTTCCTTTTCTACCTTGAGAGAAATGATTTTATTTTGTAATTTCTCATTTTCTTCAATGGCACTCATTAACAATTCATCTACATTTCCTTCTAGTCATGAATCATCATCATCTATGAATGACATGAATAATACTTCTTGGCTTCTAGCATAGTCACTTTCTTTATCTGATTCATCATTATCTCCTTTGCAATGAGGGAAATGATTAGTTGATTTTATTTTGATGACTACAAATTCATCTTCATTAGATTCTTCTTGCTTAGAGAAGAAATTCTTCTTATTGAACCCTTTCTTTTTGTATACCATCCTTTTAGAATCCTCCTCATCATCATTATCATGCTTAAGAGGACATTTTACAACATAATGACCTATTCTTCCACATTTGAAACAAATAAGAGAGTACTTACCTTTTAGCTTGGATCCTTTCTTTAGTCTTCCTACAAATTGTGCCAATTCAAATTCAACATCGGAATCATCATTGCTAGTATTCCATCCTTTACCCTTTTTTGACTTTGAGGCCTTGAATGTTGCATCTTTGGAACTTGGGATTCCTTTTCTCATCTCATAGGAAATGAGGATTCCATGAAGTTCATCCATATTGAGAGTATCTAGGTCCTTCATTTCTTCTATAGCAATTACTTTGGAGTCAAATCTATCAGGGGTAGATCTTAAGATCTTTTGAACAACAGTGCTTTCTTCAATATTTTCTCCCAATCCTTAAAGATAGTTGACCACTTCAGCTAATCAAAGAAAGTATGTTGCAATAAATTCTTCATCATCCATTTTCAAACTTTTGAATTGCCTTCTATGAGTTTGAAGCTTTGCCTTCTTAACTTTGGAGTCCCCATCCTATAAGCTAACTAGCTTATCCCATACTTCTTTGGCCAAATCACAATTCATGACTTTTGTAGATTTAGAATCAGTGATTCCACTAGTGATGGAATTTAAGGCTTTTGCATTTGAAATATAAGCTTTCCTTTCATCTTGATCAGTTGGAAGAGTTGAAGGAGCAGTGTACCCACTCAAAACTGAATGCCAAACTTTAGGTCCAAGGGACATTAAGTAGTAGGACATACTTTTTTTTCCAAAAACCAAAATTTGTGCCATCGAACAAAGGAAGCCTTCCTAACACTTCTTGATTTTTCAGTGTGACTAAGAATCCTTCTTCCAGCTATTAGGCTAATTATGAAGAAGTTGACTTTGATACCAATTGTTGGAAATACTAAGAGGGGGGTGAACCAATATTTTCTTTCAATTGTTATTATTACCAGTTAGATTCTTCACAATTTAATCAAAGAAACATATAAGAATAATTTTATTGGGTGTAAAAGAATAAATACAATGTATGATAATTATTCCCAAGCACCAACTTGGTTTTGATGAGGCTCTGAACTCTAGGGCTTCGACCCTATCTTCACCAAGGCTCCAACCTTGATTTTAGGGGCACCCTCCCCAAGGAGACCAATCATGTTTTTATTTTCTTCTTTTAATTGAAAATTCAAAATGTACTTACTTGACTAACATAAATGAGATTACCTTACTCTGTTTGTTGATTTCAATCTTCAAGATCAACTTCACTTGTCCTCTTACTTTACTTCACTTAATCCATCACTGCTTATGCCACTATTGGCTTCTTACTGAGGTGGAGGAATCTTCATTTCACTTACTCCATTAATGTGTTATCCAGCAATGGCATTATTCCATTGTGTATGTCCATTGTTCATTGTTTATGTCTACTGTCCAACAAAGGAATTGTTTCACTATCCACTGTCTAGAAAGGAACCCGAGATCTAGCAATCTGAGTTAGAAACCAAGTCCTATTATCACAGAAGTAAGCTGATGGTCCACAGTCCGAAGTTATGTCTCTTAATCTAACCCACAAAATTTTTACCACAGTCAAGAATCCATAATTATGTTTGAAGGTTTATCGTCAAACTATTGCATAGAAGTGTCCAAGTTAAGCCATAGTCACAGAGCCAGATATCAGAGGTAAACAAGAACCACAATCATTGTAATCTTCAGGTATCTGAGTCTGAGCACTGTTTAGTGAATTAAAAGACACATAGTAAGGGATCCGCACTAATGTTTAGTAAATTAAAAAACTACAGTCCAATGCCTCCTCAATCTGAGCTTCTATTCAGGTGTAGGACCTTGTTTATTTCAGTTATTTTGAGGTCTGAGGTGCAGAAGAATAGCCTAGTCTGTAATTTATATTTATGTGCTCTTTTTAACCCTTAATAATTAGTGTTCACGAGATCTGAACCTCCTTCACCTATTATGTGATTGTGTGTCCAAATTCTGCATCAAAAATGAGGTCAAGTGTCCTATATTTATAGTGATTTTCGTTTTCCAAATGAAGGGACACATCCCCTATAGGCAGGCCGACATGAAGGACAAGGTAAGCTCGGCTCTAGGACAGATTTATAGCTTTAACTTGTAAAATTCATTTTTCCCAAACGGTTCTGAGTTTCGGGCTGAGTAATAGCTCGTTGGAAAGGAAAAATTATGCACTTTAAGAAGGTGAAGGTCTCATATTGAGAGGCTACCTCTAAGATAGTGAAAAACATTTTTAATGTGACTGGTCATCAATTAATGCAAAAGTTGGAGGTAGGACAGAATGGCTTCATGGAGAATAAGGCCATTTGAAAATGTAAATCTTCATGGTGACATTTACTAGGAGAGATCAACAATATATATATTTCATTAATAACAATTATTGACCAACAATAAGGTCCCAACAATTATGCTTTCATGATTCGTAACGGATTATGAGGAATCAGTAGCCGCTTTGGTTAATGACTCGAGTCAAGACAAAATGACACACTATTCTAAACAATTCATCTTATCAACTCCTAGAAATTTGAAGATGAGGCATATATGTAACAGTATATGACACAAGTCTACAATTGAAAAATAAGTAGTTTGAACAAGATGGAAGTTTCATTACATGTTTAGGGGGAGAGGAATATTTGAAGTATTACAAATTCAAGAAAGGAAGAACTGAAAAGAAATCTCTATGTGAAAGTGTATCAAGATAACCTAATGATTATTGAGGTATATGTGGATGATATAATCTTCGGAAGAAATGATGACAGATTAAGTAAAGACTTTGCCACAAAAATGCAAAGTGAGTTTGAAATGTCTATGCTTGGCAAGCTGACATACTTTTTGGGGCTTCAAATTTGTTAGCAGGATAAAGGAATATTCATATATCAAACCAAGCACATCAAGGAAATGCTCAAAAAATTCAAAATGGAAGATTGCAAGCCAGTCCTTACCCCCATGATAACAGGTTGCAAGTTAAGCTTAGAAGATTCGTCAAAGGATGTGGACCAAAGGTTGTATAGATCCATGATTGGTAGTCTCCTATATGTGACAGCCTCCCGGCCTAATGTGATGCAGGAAGTTGGACAAGTAGCAAGATTCCAACCAGCACCAAAAGAATCTCATATTATTGTCGTCAAAAGAATTCTTCAGTATCTTAAGGGCACAACAGAATATCATCTATGGTATACCAAAGGAAATGGTCTAGCCATCCAAGCATATACAGATGCAGATTGGGCAGGAAGTGTTGATGATTGTAAGAGTACCAGTGGAGCAGCATTCTATCTAGGTGGTTGTCTTGTTTCATGGTTAAGTAAAAAGTAGTCTTCAATCTCGTTATCCATAGTAGAAACAGAATATGTCGCTGCAGTAACTTGTTGTACTCAAGTTCTTTGGATGAAGTAAACTTTTCAAGATCTTCAATTCAATTTCAATGAGCCTTTTCCCACCTTTTTCGATAACACCGGTGCCATCAATATCTCCAAGAATCCAATGATGTAGTCCAAAACGAAGCACATTCCAATTAAATATCATTTCGTTAGAGAGAAAGTTCTGAAAAGAATATCAAGCTTTAATATGTTGGCACAAAGGAACAAATTGTTGACATCTTTACCAAACCATTACCTCATGAAGCATTTGAGTATCTTCACCAAAATCTTGGGATTATCCCCAGTTTTCATTAGACTCTTTCTCTTATCTACTCGAGTAGAAAGGGGGAGTGGAGGTGTGTACAGGTCTGCAGGGGAGGTGTGTCAAGGGGAGTTACTGCCATTGATGAAAAAGGGAGAGAGAAGGTAGTAGGAAGAGTTTTCATGATCATAGGGGGAGTACTTGTGCTTCCATCAATGCTAAAGGGGGAGATTGTTGATTAGTGGTTGTCCTTGATGTCAACCCAAGTAGCACCAGGGGCTACCTCGATATTCCATGGTCATTTTGACTTGACAACTTACTTTATCCTAAGCCAAGATCTTCTCAATGGATTCTACTTGTCGAGATGTCTCTGTTGATATATGGTACGCCTCCCATTTCTTCATGGTTTGAGAGTTATTTGTGTTTGAAGTTAGTAACACTAGTTAGTGGGCTAAGACCCTATGCAGTTGTGGCATGGCACTCATAATTGGTTGTGGTAATTTAATAGTCAATAATTAGTAATATTTTTTTCTCCTAAAATCCCTCCAACGTTCACTTCTTGAGGACCCTCTCAAATCAAGACATTCATATAAAAATGGCCCTCATATCCTTCTCTAGTAGGGATTGTGTGGCTACAAATAGGTCATCTTGGAATTTTCGCTATATTTTTTTTTCAACAAAGCTTCAGAAGCTAAAATTAAAACCCATTTGAGATGAAATATTTATGAACCTCGTGACCAAATTTTAGATATTGGATCACTATATTTCGGAGATATGATCTGAGGACGTTAGGGTTTTGTAGGCTCCCGAATTCCATGTCAAAAAGGTAACATTGGGAAAATCGTCATAAGTTTCTCAGTGAAAATTGGATTCAAATTTCATAAATAGTCACAGAAAGAGGATAGAATTTAGTTTGTTGAGTGGTGTTTTTAGGTCTGAAGGTCGCAACAATGACACGTGGCACTTTGAACAATTTCACTCTACTGAACCATTCTATAATCAAGTCATCATGGGAGTTTGGGTATAACTCTTTCTTGAAGAATCCAATCTTGATTAAACCTATGGGGTTGGAAAGAGGACTTAGAGGGCTACCACAGAACAAAATTTCAGACCCTGGATATCGTAGATTACATAGATACAACAGATTCAATATCGAGCTCCTAGAAGGCAAGAAAAAACATGAATTCAAGGATCACTCCAATAAGGACCACACATCAATAGTCAAGGGTAAGTCTCCTACAACAAGGTATGTATGATTAGTGTTTACATTTGAATTTTGAGTATCATCTATGACATATGTTTTTGCAAGACAAAATAAGTATATACAAGGTGTCGGTTATATCTCTATGTCTCTATATGTCATAGTTAGTTTTTCGGATGTCTTATCCTTGATACTAAACATTTGATGTTACATATTCTTGATGCTACACCAAGTCTTGTAAATGTATATGATGTTGTAATTTCATGTTACTTGTCTTTTCATATTTGATAGAATGGTCTTTGTTGTTGTACTTAGAACTTGGTCCATCACAAGTCTAGGGTATATCATCAGTTTTTATTGTATATATCTTTAGGTCAGTTTTGGATATAGTCTTGCATAGATTCGAGGACTATATCAAGAGTGGGAGTCTTTGTCTACTACTAAAACAAGTCAACAACAAAAGTGACAAGCACACTTCAGGTACGCATTGTAATTTTAATTTGTATTTATTCATTATTATGCACTTACATATGTTTTGCAGGCAGAGGTAAGTTGAAGGGTATTTTGCTTTGTTTTGGGATTGGTTTCGCAAGGCAAATTTTGCATGTAGGTAGAATAAGATTAAAGTAAAAATTCAAGTAAGAATTCAAGAGTAGAAGTATCAAATCAAAGGAAGCATTGCAGCGGGACATCCTTTGAAGACATGAAAACCATCTGTATATTGTGAAGAAGAGACAAGGCCAAGAGTCATCACTTCAAGTTGTAAAAGATTCGTTTGTAAAAGTGTCATCCTTGGAAGAGTCATTATTGTAAAAGATTCAGTCTACCTAGAGTCGAAAAAGCATTATTGGGAGGTATAGGAGTCTCCGTTGGGATGATGTCTTGGTTGGATTGTAGGCCATAGTGTGATTGGGTGTTTGGTCAAAATCATTGTAAATCATATTGTATCATGGATCATTGTCCCTGATACGGGAATCCACACTCTTGTCTCATTTTAGTCATTATAGGGTGGCATGGAGGTGTTAGGCTGGTGCATGAATTCACCTACAGGTTGGGGCTTGTGAACACTTCAGGGTGCTAGGGTGGTGCTAGGGCGAGTTATGGCTCGCTAGGGTGTTGGGGCATCCATTGAGTTGATTATTGAAGAAACTAGGGCATTGGGGCATCCTTTGAGCGGGAGCTAGAGAAGAATGTTTTTCTAGAATTCTAGGAAGTTGTTGCTTTCATTTTAGTTGGGGCTGAAGATTAAAGAATTATTAGAAATGCCTTCGGCGGTTTTTGACCCGGAGGAGGTTTTCCGCCTAAAATTTTGTGCCTACTGTGTTCTTTTATTTACTATTAGCTTCATAAACATTAATAATAATTGAAGATTAACTAATGCTCTGAAAAGATTTAAAAGTGATAATTGCTAGGGAATATTGATTCACCCCCCCGCCCAGTATTTCCAACACACGAAATGTGTGTGTTGTTCCCCATATGACATATTTACATGTCATTCTTGGTGAATCCATTGGAAGAACGAAGCCCTAGTTCTTCATTGAACTTGTTGATGCTTGTAGGGTGAAGCAAGCATTTTTCTAGCATCTTTAATTTCACCCTCGAAACTTCTATATATGTTTCATGGATACCATAAATAGGTTGTCATTCTTTCGTAAATTTCCTGCTTTTTACATTGCTAGCATCCTTGGACATCCTAATCATTTCGTGGGAAGGATGGCATGTGGGGTGCCTATGTTTGATGGTGATCCACTCTCCACAATTGACCACAAACAAAGATTTAATGCACACACTTCAAGAAAGAAGGTTTTTCACCAAGATGTCCTCATGTTGTTTTTCATGGGTTCGCTCGGTGGTCATAACTCATGGTTCCATGATCACGAACCTAGGATCGTTTCATGTATTGAAGAGTTCATTGAGGGCTTTCTTAGACATTTTCAAGTACACCCTGCATTAAGCATACAGGAGAAAGCTTTCATCGAGCATCGTCAATACATTAAGAATCTAGGTAATGAGTAAGAATAAGAGTCCTCCTTGGGTACGCGTGATGAAAATGATGATTTTGAGAACACACGTGTTAGGAAGAATGAATTTATCGAAAGTGAAATTGAGACCAACCCTACCTTTCTCAAGGATATTACTCCCGATGAATCCTCTTTTGAAAACCTTGAGAGAGACGAACCCATTAGCCCCTTGAAAGATGACATTGAAGACTATATCCACATTGAAAAGGAGAAATGGGAAATTGATGGTCCTCAATTTGATTGTGATCCCATTTATGACAACCCCCAGGCACTATTTATGAGGACATACCCATTGATACCCTTCGGAAGAAGAATATTCATTTTCCTTTGCATGAAGAGGGGCAATTGGAAGTGACCAACTTTCCTTTTAAGAGAGACCCGGGCTTTGATACTAAGGGAATTCATAAAGCTCCCACATCTCCTAAGTATGATTCTATGTTCAATTCACTTGAGCCTTTAGATTATCACTCTAGGGAAGCACAACTTGTTGAATGAAATATTTATTTCTCCCTTTTTCCTGTTCTTCATCATATTGAGTCTTTGCTAAGTGATTCCATCACCCCTGGTCATATAATTTCAAGTACCTGTGAGCATCCCCCCCCGGTTGAGTATAGTGTCAAGAAGAATCCCTTCATCAATTATACTTTTCCTCCTCGGGCACTCCCTCAGGGTTTTCATCACTCCATAGCCTCCCCTCACATCATGGGAAACCTACTTGTGCTTCTCCATCTTGTTCGCCTCCCTTTTCCACTAATCATAACCCAATGAAGGTCATAATCCATGATGTAAATAATAAGGACAATGGTTGGAAGTAATATGCCATATGTTTCCATCCATCAAAAGTTTATGAGCTTGGTTGTTAACATCTCTTTATTTTGGTTACCTCTTACCTCTTCTCACATAATCATCCATGTGTGGGAATCATATTTTCCCACATCCCGCCCACAACATCCTCCATGTGTTTGGGTTTGCATTCTCTTTGAGGATTTCTGCAGGAGTAATCATATAGGCATACATATTTATATTGACTTGATGATATGTTGGTTTCACTGGCTTTATGATTACACTTAGTATTCGCCTTATCAAATGCATGTTAGGGTAGGATGCATTGCATGCTTATTTTTGCATTAGAACTAACGTCATATGATATTTCTCATGATAGATACATGCACATTTGCATATTTTGTTTTCTGTTGATTTTTATGGCCTAACATATAGCATGTGCTATCACAAGACGCTGTGAAATCATGTTGCCCCTTGTTTTTCCATATATTATATTTGTGGGTGGTAGGTATACGATAACTAAGAGATTGTTGGAGTTCTCATGACCTCCCGTTCGAGTGGCTTCGTCACTTCTTCGAGAGATCATGTCCCAATTAGAGCCAGATGTTAACCACCATTTTGTGGGTAATATCCCTAGGAGAATTTTTTTCTCCAAGATGACCCTCAACCAGTACCTAGCAACCCCATGTAGCCCCCAGCTAGCTCATTGTGCCATTTCTCCACCACCTGAGCAATCCATGTGGTCCCTCGTGCATCTTCCATGATCGTATGTTTGAAGGTCGGCCTCCCAAACCTAAAGGTATGCCTTATCATTTGGAAATTTAGTATTGTAGTTTGCTTATCATGGAAACTGCTAGGTATGGATTAATGGGGGGATTTGATTGAAATAATGGGGGTAGGTCTGTGCTCTTGCCCCCTTGACCCCTTTTAGGCATTAACCTTGGATTCTAGTCCCGTGGGATCTCTTTTACTGACTATTTGGCTCTAGGGATGATATTTCATGGCTGATTTTGGTTGCATAATACCACTTTCTTATCTACTTGTATTACCCTCTTTCCATTCATTATCACCCCATTCATCATTTCTCCCACCTAGGTTCACATTGCTCCACTAGTTCCACATAGGGCTAGCTTGCCCCTTCCCCTTGCCCACACCTTTGGTCATGGCCTGGAATGAAGCCCAGAGGTTGATGCAACTAAAAATAAAGATAAAATCATACATGGCCACATTCAATAGGAAGTTGTACAAAAAAATGAAAATGATGGTCGGGACAAATACATTTAGCACATGGGAAAAAACCAATACATGAGCTCTACCCCATCATCATGGACATTACCCTAGTTCCTATAGGGCATATGAGCCTTCTTCATCATATAGGAACCCATTATTGTCCCAACCCCTGGTGGGAAATGAACTGCCCCACATTAAAAGGGGGAATTCACTACTATATCTTATACATCATGCTCTAACCCCTTGATCTCCGAGCAGTTAATCAAAGAAAATCATAAAAAGGCAAAAGGAATAAAAGAATGGTGGAAAAATCAAGGCAGGGGCACCTCATCTACCATGATTGCTCCCTCCTACACATTATAAACCCAAGTGTGGGCTTCCCTCTTATTAGCTACCCTTGTACCCCAACATGTGACCCAAGGCTACCCCTTCTCATTATCTACTCCATTCACCTATATTTCACATGCCACCACCTTTTGAAGGATGTACCTTGACTATATTATCCTCTTTAGAAGTGGAAACCACCTAATAGGATTATTGGTTAACCCCATTTGGATTTTAGGAGACATTGGCACATCCTAAAGCCCATTATGGAAGGGCAGGATATTATGAAGTCCCCACCTATGGTCCATGTTTAGGTAAACTAATTTACTCGATTTCTTTAATGACTTATTGTATTGGAAGGTTAGGAGACGCATTGGATTTTATCCAACATTGCAGATGGTTTTCATCTTGGATTTTGTCTCCCTATACGGGGTCCCAATCCTCCAGAGATCCACATTGGCACATGTAGGGTGAGTGTTGAGAGCCATAGGCCTCCATAGCAGTGTATTTCACTGTATGGATCCCCACAACCATTCATATATTGCTTGTGGTTAACTTATTAGAAGAGGAGGATGCACCTGATCCATCATGCCTAACTAGCCCTACATCTACATCATACACTCTAAAGATGATCTAGGACTCACATGATGATGTGACACCACCTACACCATCATCCTAGCCCTTGTAGGCAATCTACAGAAATCTTCAATTTTTTTGGAGACCCATGTGGACACTTGTGTGCCCCCACATGTCATTTGGAGCACCATAGGTTATTACAAGTGGCCAACCCCTTGTCCATTGGTTTTGAGAGTCATATTCTTCATTGTGGCACCCATGGAGCTCATCAGGCCTCTTATAGGGCCCTATGACATGCATAGATTATTATTTGACCACTTGAGAGGCTTACTTGTTCATTTATGAGCTAGTTTGGTGAGCTTGTCACCAAAACTTGAATTATTAGAACATTATTTTATTTTTGGGGCTTATGTATGCCAAGGAGGCTAATTCGAACTGCTAAGTTGTGTATAAATAGAAGTTAGATGAGCTCACTTTCTCAAGATCACTTTGGTTGGTATATCTTATCTCTCTTGAGATTTTTTCATTTTTCTAGAGGATGAATTGGAGCTTTATGGATGAATATTGATGTAAGTACATGCTTTTTAATTTTATTCTTGTTTACTTTGTCATATACGTTGAAATGGGATTTTTGTTGTTCTAGGGATAATTTTTGCATGCATTTACTACTTAAAATTGTGGAATATGAGTGAAATATCTTATGGGTTATTCTATCAAAAAATTTGACCTTGATAAGCCATTCCTTTTGCACAATCAAAGTATAAAAGCTGCAAGGTTGCTTCTTCTTGACCTAGAAGGCTAGCGAAGTGATCTTGAGGCCTCCTTGACTGGGAACCAAGAAATCCTACTCATATTCATCATATACTCCATTCTCCCATATATTAAGGCACTGACATACCAATGGTGGTCACTAAAACTCATATTCTTTCACCTTCATCTAGGTCTAGCCAAGTTGGGCTACTTAGGGCTTCAATTTTCTGACAAGCTAGCCATCGAAAAAATTTGATCTCCTAGGGTCTCCTTCGTTGGCCATTCCTCAACATCTCCTCCAATTTTGAAGCCATTTCAATGGCGGATTTGGGAGAAAATCCAAGCCCTAGCTCCAGGATCAAAACTTTCCATGACATCCCCAAGGCTAGTACCTCATAGGGTCAAAGCAAACATATTGAAGTGAAAATAATTTCTTTTATCCTTGCCCCACTAGGGTAAAAATATCATTAATTTCCACATTCTTTCCTCATACCCTAGAATGGGTCCACTTGGCCCCATGTGGTCCCGCTCCTTTGAAAGACCATTCTTCAAAAACCATCCTGGATACCATTTCTAACAAGGATTTTATGGATTTGGGAACTCCTTCACAATTTTTATCCCGTAAACTAACCCTCTAATCCTCTTTTCCTTTCCCTAGAATACATAATACCTTGCTTAGAAAGAAAGCAAGCTTCATCCTTCAAACTCTTCTGGGAAGGGGTTTTGTTGGGTCACTCATATCCATTGACTTATCCTTCATTTATGACTCCATACATATCGAGTCTCCTCCCATTAGTGAAATTCCGTAAATAGAAGGGAACCTTAGCTAAGGTGACAGTGGGCTAAGTCGCCATTTGTTTCCCTTGGCCTAACATTTGCCCTCTAGGGATCCGCATTAGGTCCCCTGCTAGTTTGAGTGGTAATAGGCCTGATATCTTATGTTATAATTTAATATAACCTAATTCGCAAGCTACAGGTGTGTATTGGTAGGGACAACTTGATAATTATGTGGCAATGCCAAGAATATAAGCATGATGATGTGGATTAAGGTGACACGGCACCATGGTGGCATGCCACATGACACCCTAAACTAGCCTTCTGGTGGGGGCTAAGTGGTCCTTAAATGGATGACACATGTCTCTCCTAGAGGAGGCCACATGGACTGGGTGATATAAGTATGACATCACCCTGGTAGTTTTCGAAGGAGCAAAGTGAGAAAACTCTATGGAATTTACATCTTTTTATCACTCCAAAATTTCCCTAGGGTTGTCATGTTGTGTTTAAAGAAATAATAGAGGTAACCACAAACCTACTTTTGAGATCAAGATCTAGCCTTCCTAATGCTCAGAGAGGGCACTCTCTTAATAATTTAACTTTGAATTGATTGATTTTAGGCTAGTTATTTAAGCTTGATTGGGTTTTGATTTGATTTGGTGGTGGAATCACTGATTTCGATGGATAGATAAATGTCTTTTTACCTTTGGGCTATGGAGTCAAAATGTTGAGAAAACAGGACTTAATCAAGTTCTAAAGGAAGTGTCCACAGGGCAAGGTAGCTAAGCAAATTCAGATCTTTTAGGCTGAAGGGTGAAGTGGTTTTCAATCGGGATCAAGGAGTAGTTAAGGATTCCTCAAACCAGATAATGAGGGAAATGAAAGAGGTCAATCGAAACTAGGGAGCAATGAAGAATTCCCTACTCTAGATACCATAAGAAAACATCAAAATGAATAATAGTTTAGAACGGAGTGTAATTAAACATATTCTACAATAATATTCCTGTTATAACATTTAAATTTGGAAAACATACAAGTCTATGGAATACTTAAGAAAATAACAATTTGAACAATTGAAAGATACTTCACTGAAGTTGCTCAACACATGAATCCTATAATGCAATGCCTTTATTATTTGCCGAGTCTACTGACTTGAAAATGTTACAATAAACCCTTAGGTTTCAGATCAATACAATCATAGAAAGGTTCAACAATCCACACTCTATACTTCGAATTGTGAATTATTTATACAAAAACTATTACAAAATATCCTAAAACTGATTTAGGAATTATTCAAGGAAAATGAAATATCTTCATGCAAGAAGATAGAGACACCTAGGAGACTAAAAGGTTAGTTGTCCCTTCTTTTACTGATTTTGTTGTTTGATGTTTTGATCTTTTGTTGCTTTCTCTCTTTTGCTATTGGTCTACACTGGCTATCCCTTTACTCTGCCTTTGACTTTTAAACTGTATTTCATCTGATACTCTTTGACTTAGTTGATCTTTTACTCTTTGTTGTTTTGACTTGACTGCTCTGTTTTCACTGTTTTACCTTTCATTTTCACAGTAAATCATTCAAATTTTCCCAAGTCTCTGCATGTGGTAATTTGATCTTTACCATTCTTCTAAAGATTTCATTAGCCTCTGTGTATTTAGCAAATGTAGGTTTGTTGATAAAGAGATATTTTACCTCATACTGGAGGTAAAAGAGATTCTTAAAAGTCTGATATAGCACTTTCCCTGTTGGAATCCCTTTCATGGTTGAATTTTTTTCTTGTTCCTTTGCCACTTCTCTGATTTTATCATCATAGTATTCATGCTTCATCAACCTTTCATTAATGACCAAAGGATTTGGAAAGCCTTTCTACCTCAAATTATCAAATTTCACCATAAATCTGGTTATTTCCAGCTCCATGTTTTGACATTTGTCTTCGAGCTATACCATCAAGTTCCTCTTGGTGATTACTTTTTTCACTTCTAGAATTGTCTCAGCCCTATCACTTATGCTAATCTCTTCCAATTCCTGTTTGTTCTTGGAATTAAGAAACTTAATGATTTCATTGGCCTCCTCTGGCTTGTTACCAAGTTCTTCTTTAACGTTTTGGATAGCTTTAGTTGCTTCTTTGATTAAATCCCTCTGCTCAAATATGACTTGGATGGATGGTCAAATATCATTAACAGAGTTAATGATATTAGCCCACAACTGCTGCTTTGCTTGGGCAAGTGGTTCTTTCAATGTCAACTCTTTCTCTAACTTTTGTATTCTCTCAGTCAATCTGTTTGACTTTTATGTTTCATCCTTATGCATGATTTGAACTAGCTTCTTTTCATCCTCTAGACTTTTTATTTGATCTTTAAGTCTATTTATTTCATTTGTTTGGATGGACATATCCTACATAGGTTTGATTAATTTACGTGCTTCATTACTAGGATGAGCTATTGTTGTTGTTGAATCTATTGCTGATGTGGTGGCTGATGTAGATGGAAGTATTGTAGCTACTGGAACTATTGTGGCTGCTAAAGTTGCTAGAGTAGAAGGAACTATTGTAGTAATTGTAGGAATAGTAGTGACAGTCACTTCTTCCATGCTATCCTTTTTCTCTTGCACTAGCTTATCAATCTCATTTTCCATTTCTGTTAATTGAGCAATTAACTGAAGAATGAGTTTCATCATTTCGTCTCTTTGGTTTTTGATTCTCTAAAACGTCCTTGGTCTGTGGATGTTCAGTAGGAGGCAATTTCAGCTACTTCTTCAATGCGGCAATGTCTACATTCTTTTTCTTAATGAGTTCTTCTGCACCTTTGACATTCTTTGGATCATATCCCATTTCAATGACCAAAGCTTCAAGGGATTTAATTGTGTTATCTTTAGCCTGTGAGGATGCTTTTTCTAGTTTCCATTATACTTTTACATTTTCCAAAGAATTGTGAAGCTTTTGGGCACTCATAGCTTTGTCAATCATAGTTGAGTACACCATTTCTCCTGCTTGCTTGTGAAATTATATTTGGTCTAGAGGATGAACATCTTTGGCAGAAATCTCATAATCTATCTTTTTGGAATATGTTGCTGACTTAGGATGTTGTACTGTGGGCTGCGAAAAGGTCATTTTCATTTTTCCTATCTTGTAATCAAATGCAGAAAACAATCTATTATGGTCGCCAGGAGTCTGCTTCAAGTACTGTGAATATATTTCAGCTTTTATTTCTTCATTCTTGGCCTTAATGTCCTTGTATCTTTCTTTGATGTATGTTTCCCTGTCCATTAGTTCACTTGATGAAGAGACTTCAACACTATGTTGCTTCTAGATGATCTGAGCACTGGAAGTTGAAGGCTGAGAGTTTCCTTTCAAACTGGTGGGTGTGAATTTTCTTTAATCACAATGTCTGTATCAATGATCTCAGTTTTATCAATTTCTTCTTGCTCATCTAATGGGTGAACAAATCTAGTAAAGTGTTTTCCAACCACTCTGACCGGTTGGCATATTTTTCAATTTCTGGCTTGGACCCATGCATAAAAGGGCTCAATTTAAACTTGAGTCTCAGTTTTTTTATGACACCCAAAGGATCATACTGCCATTTGAAACTATCACTGAATTTCATTTCTTGTAAACATATTTCTGCTTCCTCTCCAGCCTCCCTATTATTGCAAATAAAAGGACCAAGCTGGTTCTTGATTTTAAACTATGTTTTCTTCCTGGTTGATAGAAAATTAACATCATTTGAATTTATGATCTGCTTGATATATTCTAGTGCAAATATCCTCATGAGCATATCTTTGGGTAGCTTATATGGAGTGAGTTGACATCCATACACCCTAATTTCAGTGTGGTTTTGGTATAAATACTAGTTTCATGTTCTAATTTGTTTTAACTGTAAAACTTTCTTTATTTCATCACTGACCTCAGGTTGATTTCTACTGCTTAGCATGTTAACCACTGGGTGAACAAATGAATCAATGAACTCCTTGTAGCTAAAAACAGTGGAATATTTTTGCATTAAGGATGTCCAGAAGATAACAGATCTAGGATTGTCGTTAGTGTCCAATTTTTGGATGTTAATTGTAAACCTTTCTGATTGGAAGTATAGAAACATATGGAACAATACTAAAGAGTATTTGAATACTCTTTCATCTAGAAATCTGATCAGTTGATCATGGATTCTGTCTGCTAAGAATTGGGAAAATTTGAAAATTGTAGATGGCAGGTTGTCTAGGCAAAAAATAGAAAGGAAACCAAGTATAGGCTCATCTACATGTTCATTAGTGGTATATCCTAGAATACAAGACAGCATGGTTACAATTTTTCTTTCCCTTTCAGAGAAAATGGTGGAAAAATATGGAGGGTTGTCTGTAGGAACTTGGACCTTTTCTAGGAGGAAAGTTTGAAAATTTTGGGATCTCTTGGGAAGGTCTAGTTTTAAGTAAATATCAAGTAGGTTTTCAATAGAAAATGGGGATTCATTAGGCTTTGGTTGGATCTGCAACATTTCATTTATTGATCCTGCAGTCATTGTGAACAAAATTTGCTAGTTAGGAGAGACTATGGCTCTTTGACTTGGGATATAGTAGAGTTGGCATAGGTGGATGATTTCAGGGAACTGGTATGCTCGCAGGAACAAGTATTTGGGTAAATTTGACCCCCATGGCTGAATATCATCATTCTCACTAAGGAAATTGTCTTTGCTCCAACAGTGGAGTTTTAACAGATTTCTAAGGGAGGCTGTATCTTTGATCTTGGAATCTCTATCGGTCAATGGGAGGTGACCAACATCTAGGTGAGGAGTTTGTAGGGGTTTTACATCCATAATGCTTTGGGAAGCCATAGATTTGTTTATTTTATTCAATTTATCACTATCTGGTTTAAAAAGTAAGCTTAGGACCTCTGAATAGTGTGAAAAGATGAACACAGTTTGCAGAAAGGTTTTTTGGATGCACAGTGGCTTTCTTTAGGTTGGCAAGGCTTTTAATTGGTTTAGTTTATTTAATCTATTAAAATTGTTGTGCAAAGCTTTAAGTACAGGCCTTCGGCACTTCTGGAATATTTGGAAAATGAAGCTTTGGTATGCAGAAGGATTCTGTGGGAGAAGAAGAGGCTTTCTGAGGCTTCAATGGTCTTTATGTTGCTTCAAATCAAAGTTTGCAGCACTTTCTAGTAGTAATGTTTGAATTGTGGCTGTAAAATGACTCAAAATAGTTCAGAAGATCTTTTGGCGCTTTGGAATAGGTCAGCAAAGGTTCGTTCCAATAGAATAACAATGAAAAGATTGGAAAGGGTGGCTTTGGTTTTTACCAATAGTGGTTAATCTTTGGGCGCAGGGTTAAGTTTGAATAACAGGCAGTTTCATTTGACACAAGAAGGCAGTATTATGGTTTATCGCACTGCTTTTGAGTGGTAGGGTGGTATTTTTTTAAAGGACGTGATATTATGTGGGGCTGCCACGTAACAAAAAGGCGAGCAAGGAAAACCGCTAATCTCACGTGTTGTTGGGATGTTAAAGGTCGGAATTCAGAGCGGCAATATGGGATACAAGTTGTTGGATCTGGAGGTGGGTGATCGGAGGGTTATCGTGTGGCGAAGTTGTGAGGGGTGAGTCGGAGATTTGATTGGCGGGGCCGAGGATAAGTGATGTAGCGAGTATTAAATTTATACAAAGGTTTTGTGAGGGTCGGGGAGTTATGAAGTGGGGGGCTTGAATTTAATTAAAATAAGTCTTCAATTAAACTTTATCAAGCGGATTTAGTAAAGGGGAAGGGGATTTTGAAAGGACTAATGGTTTTTAGGAATTAGGGAATGAAATTTAATGAAGGGGTAATAAAGGGAAATTAATAAATTAGACATGTAAGGGGTTTAGTGAAATGAGGGGAAATTACTAAATGAGCTTTAGTATTCAGGCCTAAAATTATATAGAACGTTTTAGGGTAAATACCCAAAGTAGTATACAACTTTTGTGAATGTCCCCTTTCTTTGAAAATTCCTCCTACACATGAAACATAGGATTAAGCATGATGAATATGCATTTGAGCTAGCAACCTTATGCATTCCAAAACCTCTTTTACCAACTCTTTATTTACCCTAGAATTTTTTCTTCATTTATTGGGTGAATTTGAGCTTGCTGACCCTTTATTTCTTTTTATTTGATAAGAAAACTATATAGTTCTAATCTTATAACTTTCAATGGCTCAGATTAAACTATTGACCTCATTATTATTCTCTACTTGACTACTGATCTACCAAGATTAAATAGTTTGGCTAAATCTTTATTCTCTATCTATCAGCATGAAATTTAAAGCATGAATGAATCAAGATTAAACTATTTGACCATCATGGTTGTGGCATTTTTGACAAATTGCACACAATCTTACTATGCAAAGCAAAGTAAAAAGTAATGGCACTTGAATTTGCTTCACTTTTAGAATCTATTTTTAGCTCTTTTTGGTGGGGCTCATATTTTATTTACTTTTTTGATCCTTTTCTCTTAGTCCTTTGATTTTTATTTTAGGACTTCACCCTCTTTATATTTTTTTTTTTAATATGGGAAAACATTTTGCAGAAAGAAAAAGTATGTACAATATTACAAGACTAATCATAGTCAATTAAAAATTATGAATCCTATTATTATAGGACCCTAGCACATCCAAGGGAACTGAAAATTTCCCAGTAGATAATGGAGAAGAGGGTTCTACCCCAAGGATTTGGAAGTATGACGCCACCCCCGAATGATGTCACCCCGAAGGTTTTGTCTACATGCCCATGGGGTTTCAGCCAAAGAAAAAGGCTCAAGAAGAGGTGGCATGCAACATGGGTGTGTCACGACAACACTATAATAACAATAAAGTGATATGGACTAGTCAAGGGGTGTGAAATGGAAAAAAAATAGGGTGCCACGTGGGCACTATTTCCCACCACTTTGTGGGTGATATCCAAAGGAGAAATGTTTCTCCATGATGAGCCATAGCTGATAGCCAACAACCCCTTGATGCCTCCTAGCCCATCGTGTCATTTATCTTCCAACTGAGCTAGCCATGTGGTCCCACACTCACCTGTATTGATCGTATGTTTGAAGATGGGCCTCCTGAATCTAAAGGTATGTCTTTTCATTTGGTAATTCAATATTGAGTTTACTTATCATGGATACTTTTGAGTATGGATTGATGGGAGGATTTGGAAAAAAGAGTGAGATTATTTTTATGTTCCTATCCCTTTGATCTTAATCCTATGGGATCTCCTTTATTAACCATTTGGTTCTAGGGTGGTACTACTTGGGAAACCTAGAATTTGGGTATGTGGTCCCACTCCTTTACCCACACATATTATTTGCTTTCCACACACTATACCCCATTCATCTTTTCTCCCACCTGGGTCCACATTCCCATTCTGGGTCTGTTGACCACTACGTGTCAACTACCCATAGCAGTACACCTCCTTTTTTCGCAAAAGGGATAGTGATTGATCGACGTGTCTGTGCCATTCGACTATCATCATCAGCCTGATCATGTTATTTTGTAAACCCAGAATGCATGTGTAAATCATAAATAATCTTAGCAGATCTGAGTCATGTATGTAAATTGCCTAGGCAAACCTAATTTTCTAGTGATAATCTACGTTCTGGAAGGTTTTTTGTCTCGCCGATCCATGATTGGCAAAGTTTTCCTTCAACCTAACCCCAAAGCCGAAATGGATTTTGTCATTAGAATCTTAGAGGAATCCTAGTGTGCTTCAAGTCTATGTAAAAGTAATTTGGAAACAATTCTAACTATTCGGTTAGGTTACTACAAATTGCTTGATTTGCTAGATTATATTTGTGTCGCAAGACTGGGTGGTCTATGAGGGTCTATGGCAAATGGGTTTTCCCCCTTGAGATGTAAAATTGTAAAAGTCATGATGTAAAGTGTCTTGAGGTTTAGAAAATGTGTTATCCCCTCATAAGTCCTAGGTCCTAGGTGTTTTTTTCAAAGGCTAAGTTCGAGGGTCCAATAAAAATAATAAAAAAATTAAATAAATTAAAAATAATAAATTAAATTAAATTAAAAATTTAAAAAATTTAAAAATTTAAAAATTTAAAATTAAAATAAAATAAAATAATAATGAGTCAAAGTTTTGAGGAAATAAATGCAGGATTTTAATTTTTTAATATATTAAAATGCATTTAAAATTTCGACGAATGAGATTAAAAGAGATTTTGATCCTCATCGACGGTCGAGATCATTTTGACATGGATCACTCAAACTAGCTGTTGGGAAATTTTCCTTTAAATAGGTTGTCAGGGGTCATTTGAGATCATTCAATCTGTGAGTTTTGTGCTAAAGAAAGCTCTCTTGTAGTCATTTTTGTGCAGAAAAGAAAGACTTTGGGGTTGAAATCTTGCTGGTGTTACTCTTCTGGAAATGTTGTAAGAGGTTTTATTCTTCTGCATAATTTTATTTTTAGCCATTGATGATAGCTTGATGAAGATTGATTTAGGCACAGGTATCTTGTCTAATCTCTGGGGTTTGAATTATAGTTTAATTTCTGAATATAATGGCAAGTATCTCCATTTGATCTGAATTTCACTGTTGCTTTATCCCTCTATGTTAATAGTTGATTTAAGCTGTGCAGGATATCCTTAAATTTTGAGTTTACCGGGCGTTAGGGGAAGTTCTCGGCTAAACCAGCCAACTCACGGATTGCGTTTTCTGAAAGAGCCCAGCCAGTTTTGATTATAGGCTTATCATTTGAAATTTTTTTTTTATAAGTGCATGAAGGGTTTTCTAAAGCATCTCACCTTAAATTTAAAATTCCAAAGATATTCCTGTGGCATATTGACAAATCTGGCTATTTAGAGCCTCTGAGTTGTAATTACTGTAATTATTTGACTAATTTTAGGGTTTTTAGTTCTCTTTCTTGTACATTTTACTTTTGGGTTTCCTGTTTTTTCCATTGTAGGTTGCAGGTACAGATTTTGAAAATTATTCAGGGTTTCCATTGGGAAATCTAGAGCAGGAAGGATTTAAAATTTTGATTAAGTTTTTGGATTACAGGTCTGTTACCTCCGGTTTAAGTTTCTTTGCTACCCAAGATCGAATTTTTTTTGCCTACTCCGTCAAAACACACATTCATTTCACTGCGCTTTTCCATTACGCCCCCCGCTTTTCTGCTCCCTCAAAGATCTGGCTAGTTTCTACCTGCAAATCTCTTCAAATCTATGCTTCCAGAATCAATCTTCCTTACGCAGCTCTTCCAGCAACCATCGCTCAGGCATTTTTCTCCCATAACCGGTAGCATGTTGCCTTAGCTCTTCCCCACGGCTATCTTGTGTAGTCATTCCTATGTCCTTGCATTAAATCTGCAGCATCTCCACCATTGTTGCCTTTTCTCTGCATTCCCTTTGCACGAAACTGCCTCATGCATTTCCTTTTCCTCCAGGCGTTTCTGTTCTCCACCGCAGCTCTACTCCCTTACCTGCAAAAAATCCACAATTCAAAACTTGTGTCCACATCCTCACTGCTTCTCCTCTCTGCGCAGCATTTTCTGTCCAAACGCAGCCATACCAGCTTTCACTGTACCAAAACTTGCAAACAAACTGCGTCCATCCACGTTGCTTATCCTTCCTCTGCGTCAACTCCTTTCAACTCTCTTAGCTCCTTCCTCACTACGTATTCATCCCTCTCTTTGCCTGTGTCGAGCACCTCGCCACAAGCCTGCATTTTACAACAGTGAAAAAAATAAAAATAATAAAAAATTGATATGTGTAAGTTTTTTCTTTGTTCTCATTTTTTATATGAGTTGTTTAGTTTTAAGTTAGGCTTTTTTTTTTTTAGATTTAATTTCTAGAGTTAGATTATTGTTAGTTTTAGATTTTAGTTTTATTTTTATTTTAAATTTGATATATATATATATATATATATATATATATATTGATTTTCATTTTTTATATTAGTTGTTAGTTCAAGTTTAGTTTTGTTTTACATTTTTAATAAATCAAAAATCACAAAAAACAAAAATTTCGATTTTGAATTTCTTTTAATGTTTATTTGATTTAGGTTAGCTTAGGTGTTAGCTTTACGTTTAGTTATATTTAGTTTATATTTTATAGTTAGGCTTTAATCTAGATATTAATTTTCATTTTGTTTAGGTTATATGTATATTTAACTTAGGACTCTATATGAAAATTTTCATAAAAACAAAAAAGTTAAAAAAAGGTTAGTTTTTTTTTTAGGATTTATTTAGATTTAAATTTAGATTTAATTTTGAAAGTTTGATTTTAAATAATATCAAAAAATCATAAAAAAAAAAAGGCATAAAGAATTTTTTTTTAGTTTTCTTTTATTTAGTTTTAGAATTAAGTTTTAGATTTAGATTAGTTTAATATTTAATTTTTTTTAAGTTATTTTTTTGTTTTAGTTTATTTTCTTTTTCATTTAAGTTTAGTTTAGTTTAGTGTAAATAATTTTAGGTTTCATTTACTTTAATTTTTTCTTAGTTTTGTTTTGTTTAAAAATAGAAAAATATATAAAAATCATAAAAATGTTGTTTTTTCTTAAATATTTGTTGTGTCGCGTTTAGTCTTAGCATATTTTGTCACGTTTCCAAATTTTGGTGTAATTTGCTAAGGCTAATAGATTTTTGATGTGGGATTAATATTTATCATTTTTACGTGGTTAAACATGCTTAAATGTTCATTTGAAGATTAGCTATATGAAAGTGATAACTAGTTAGCATTTAAAAATTGTGTGGTTATTTAAAGCATTTATCTTTTAAAATTTTAATTGCTGGAATATTGTTAAGGCATTGTGCATTTATCGATTATCTCACATTTGGTAAAATTAATCTTTGCTTGGGACATTTGATGATAAATGATTGTTTCACAAGTTTCGTATTTCTGCAACATTTACTAAATAATCATATAATCATTAACTCCATAAGGAACTAGTACTAAGAATAACATTATCTAATCAGGTTTTAATCAATCAGGCGCTAATTTTCCTTGTTGTGTCTCCCAACCCAACTGGTCCACAGTTGGTCATCCTTTATCCCATAGGGTCTACCCCCTTTAGCCTCAGGAGACAGCTTAAATGGAGATATCGGGGATCAGGGTGACAGCTCCCAGTCTGAGCGTTGTCGTGACAATTTGTGTGACAATAGGGTCCACATAGGGCTAGCCTCCCTATCCCCTTACCCCCACCTTGGGTTAGGCCTAGAATGATGCCTCAAAGATTGAAGCAATTAAAACAAAAAGTGAAAAACATAATTGTCCACATTTAACAAGAAATTGTACCACAAATGCAAAAGATGGTCATCACAAAATAATTAGCATATCGGCAAAAGCCATTACATGAGCTCTACCTCAATCATTGGCCATCACCCTAGTTCCATAGGCCCTAGATGAGCCTCCTCTATCATTCAGTAACCCATCATTGTCCCAATTCCTGGAGGGAAATGAATCGACCTACCTAAAAGGGCGTAATCACTGCTATATCTTACACATCATGCTCTTGTCCTTTGAGCCCCGAGTAGTTAATTAATTAAAATTCATAAAAGGAAAATGGTATATGAATAAGCGTGGAAAAAACAAGGATGGGGCACCTCATGTACCATGACTACTCCCTCCTATACATTACATACCCAGGTGTGGACTTCCCTTTATCTAGCTACCCCTATGTCCCACTATGTGGCCCAAGGTTTCCCCTCTCATTACCTATTCCACCTCACTTATTTGTCATTTTCCACCCCTATTAGAGGGATCTACCTTGGACATACTATCCCCTTTAAGGGATGAAACCACCTAATAAGGTACTTGGCTAAGCCCCTTTGGAGCCTATAAATACTAGCACATGCCAAGGCCCACTTCAAAAGGGCATACCAATATGAAGTGTCCTCATTGTTATCCATGACTTGTAAGCTCTTTTACACAATTATTTTAATGACTGGTTGTACTGGAAGCCTAAGGGATGCATTAGATCTTATGTAGGATTACAGGTGGTTTCCATTTGGGTTTGGTCTCCCTATATGGAATCCTAACTTCAGAGGTCTACATTGGCACATGTAGAGTGTGCATTGAGAGATATTGGCCTCCACAATAGCAGATAGCACTCCATAGATCTTCATGGATTCTCGGAGATTACTAGCGATCCACTTTTGGGATGATGGTGATATGCTTGGTACATTATGCCCAGCAGGCCCCCACAGGAGTCCCACACTCTTGATAGGTGTCCTAGGACTTGTATGATGTCATGGCAACATTCATTCCACCACTTGGATCCTTGCATAGGATCTCTGATTCATATGGAGACCCATGGGGTCATCTATGTGCCCTCATACCCACTGGGAGCACCACAGGTATATTACTTAGAGAATAAGGGGTTGCCCCCTTGTCCATCATATTCTGAGGAATTTATTCCTCAATATGGTACTTTAGGATATTATTGATCCTTTGGATGGCCCTACAACATGCACATATTATTATTTGGCCCCTTGTGACACCTATTTTTACATTTGTGAGCTAGTTTGGTGGGCTTGTCACCAATAAGAGTTTTATTTGCACATTATTTTATCATTAGGGGATAATGTAGGCCCATAGGCTAATTCGAACTCCTTAGGACAATATATATTGATGTTAGATACACTCATTTGGATCATTACTTGATTTGGGATCTCTCTAATCATAGAGAATTTCGCATTTTTTCCTTGGAGGATATTTTCTGGAGATGGATGAAATTTGACGTATGGACTTGGGCTATTTATCATGTCTTGAAGCTTTGTCTTGTGAGAAAAATTATGGTTGGATAAAATTTATAACACTGTGTTTTTACGTTATTATTCTTATTGTTGCATACTACTAAAATTAGGGCTAGTTGTTGCATAATTGAAATGTGGAATTAAGCATGTTTTAGTTAAAAAAATGTATGGTCCAATGTTATATGAATGAAATATCCTATAGATTATTTGTCTCGATAAAATTGCATCATTTTATTTGAAGTATAAATGCTTGAAGGTCACCATTCTTTTCTTTCTCTCAACATCAGATGAAGTTGACTTTCCGGACCTCCTTGATCAAGAAACCAAGTTATTACTCATCACCATCCTTCACTCCATATCCCCAAGTGAATTAGGCATTGATCCCTCAAAAAGGATGATCATTTTAACTCTATTTTTTCCATTTTCCCCAATTCTAACCCCATTAGGTCACATAGGGCAACAATTTCCCAGGAATTGACCCAAGGAAAAACATTGATCTCCTATAGGCTACTGTGTTGGTGGGTCCCCTCCCTCTCCTCCAAATTTGAGGAAATTTTAATGATGGAATCTCTGGGAATGCAAAGCCCTAGCTCTAGGATCGAATTGTGCTTAGGCATCCCCAAGGCTAGACCTCAATAGGAACAATTCAACCTTTTGAAGCAAGTATTATTGTTTGGTCCTTTTCCCTCACCTTGTCCAGGATAGGAACATCATTGGTTGCTACATTCCATCCCCGAAAATGGGTTGGATCCACTTGCCCCAATGTGGTCCCACTTCTCAATAAAGATTATTTGTCAAGGACCATTTGGGAATCCAAGTTTCCCAAGGATTATAGGGATTGAGAAACTTTTTAATAAGCCTATCCTTTCTCCCTCAACCCTTTGATTCTCACCCCTCATCCCTAGTGGACCAAGTCCCTTGCTTAAAGAGAAATCAAGATCCATTCTTCAGTCCATCCTTGGAAAAGGGTTTTCAGGGTCACTTCTCACCTATTCATTCACATATACTTTACAAGTGATCCTTAAACTACCAGGACTCCTCCCATCGGTGAAATTTCGTAAAGAGCAGGGAGACTTAGTTGTGGTGACAATGGGCTAAGCCTCCATCATTTCCCTTACCCTAGCAGTTGCCCTCTTAGGAACCCCTTTAGGTCCCTTGCTAGTTTGAGTGGTAAAAGGAACCACATGGATGCCACATGGAAGAACATGGGGATGTGGTAAGAAGTCAATGGCCAAATCTTCAAATGGCCATATATTTTGTTCTAGGAATTGGATTGAGGAAAAATATATATCGCCAGAAAGGTCTCGGTGAGATGAATGTGATGAAATTGTTTACTTAGGGTTTTGAGTTTGAAAATGACAGAACAATTGATCCCATCTCCATAAAAATACATTGGGTGTCAGATCAATCATAGTAACACCTCCTTCCACCCTTAGTATCAAAGTGAAGGTTCAACATTGGACCTTAAAAGATGAGATAAGGTTGTAGAATGGTTTGATAATGTTAACACTTGTTATGGAGGATGATCATCATGTGGATTGATGATATGTTTTTTTTATTGTATTTATTTGTGATGTATATTCATATAGTGTGTTAGTATTAATCTTGATAGGGTATTATTATTATTGATGTACTAGCTTGAGGTGTAATGTTTCAATTACACTTGCACTAGAAAATTTAAAATAACAAGACAAGGTGATGATTTATGTCATGCAATTACTTTTGGGTTGATCTAATAGATATGTGTGTATGTGAAAACACATTGAAAAGAAAATAAGAGCTAAAAGGAATGAGAGGTAGAATGATGTAATATAGCACTAACAACTCACAACATGGATATGAAGAGGAAGAATCAATTCAGAAGAGAGGAGAGGTAGGCTCTCATGATTGCATGGATACAATGAGAAGTTTAAGGGATGAAATAGGGACCAACAGAGTTGATAATGAGAAGTTTGTCATAGCACAATAAAATCAAGCAGAAGTGAATGCATGTTTACTGCAAATCCTCTTGGACATATAAAGACAAAGATATCATGAGCTAGGATCTAGCCACGAGGTTAGGAAGATATCATCAGAACAAAGGAAGTGAGAGGAAGGAACTAATGGATCAGATGAAAGAAAATATAGGAAAAGGCAGAGGTTATCAAGTGAAGACACAGTGAGAGGAAGCACTCCATTGAGTACTCTAGAGAGAAGTATAATAAGCCCTGAACATCTTCCCTATCTCACAACAAAAAGACACTATTGTTCAAGAAGGAAAGGAAAGGAATTTATGTCAAAAGAGTTCAAGAAGGAAAAGCCACCCACATTTGATGGAGAGGTGAAGAATGCTAAAGAAGTAGAGGCATAGATGCTAGGGATGAAGAATTTTTTTAGATTCCATGACTACTCTGAAAATATGAAAGCAAGAGTAGCCACCTTCAGCCTAAGAGGCAAGGCATACATCTAATGGGAAGACCTTAAGAATGTCAAGGATATTCAAGAAGAAGAGTTGTGTTGAAGGAGATGTAAAAATTTCTTTCGGGAGAACTATATGGCTAAATAATATTACGATAGAAAGGCCAAGGAGTTTTATGAGTTCAAAAAGGGGAAATTGTCTGATGAAGAATATATTGCAAAATTCCAAGAGTTGTTTAGATATGTCCCTTACCTCAAGGACGAAAGGGTGAAATTCCAAAGGTATATCAGTGGTCCACCTCAGTTATTTAAAGATAGAATTGAGTTTTTTGATCCTCAGACTCTTGAGGATGAAATAAAGAAATTAAAACATTGTTACAAGTATTCTAGGCACAAGCCAGAGACTAAGGTCGATTGGAAGGAAAAATGTAGCTTCCAATTTAGAGGAAAGAAGTCGAGAAATTTGGATCAGCAGACTGGAGGAAGGGAAAGAAATTTCTCCAAAAATAGAGGTGAAACACAACAAAAGTTACTAATAAAGGTCAACCTACTTAGGTTGTATGAGAAGAGGCTAGAGGCTATGGAAGAGGACCCTTTAAGTGTTGGACTTGTAGGGAGAATCACCTAACAAGGGATTTTCCACAAAATAATAATGATGGCTTGAGGTTGTATTGTGTTCAGGAAGCCAAGACAATTCAAGATGTGGCATAGAACATGCCCAGAAGATACGCAACCCTGGGTAATAAACAAGCTTGTCACTGGGCATCAATTATTGAGATGGAAGGTAGATCCAGGGGGATAATTCTAGCCGAAACCTCTATGCATCCTAGATCGGAGACACCTCACACTCCAAAATTGAGTAATCGAGAAAGTCAAGGTGCAATGGAGGCACCTTAGGCCTGAGGAAGCCACATGGGAGATGGTTGATCAGATGCAGGTAGCATATCCATTTTTGTTGGTTATTTGAAGAAAATGTAAATAAAATTTAAATTATTGTGTAGGGGCTAAATTTAATTGTTGTTTATGGTTTCGCTAAAGAGACTAAATGAAACTAATGATGTTGATTTTGGTGTAGCAGTTGATTTCCAACTATAGTTGATCTTGACAAAGATATTGAAATCTAAATTTTATGAAGATGTGATTATAAATGAGTTAATATGTACATGTGCATGCAAAATTGTGATTTTTTCAAATTACACTAAGATATGAAATATGTCTATTTATGTCCTAGGTTTGAGACATGAAACCAAAAAGAAATTTGAGATGTGTATGTAGCCATGGGGAAGCATGCTTGGCATAACATGGAAGGGAAGAATTTTGCATTAATTATGCTAATAGTTAAATGTATAGGGTTGTGCATGTAATGCCAATACAACAAGATAAGATTATCTCATGAGAACTCTCAATCACTTAGATCAGTAGTACATAATGCTAAAATAGAAAGGAGGAGGGGGGGCATCCCCTCAATACCCTCTAATGAACATTGAAGGATCCCTCCTTGGAGAAATTAGAGGGGTGTGGTTGGCTTAATAGGCTGCATGAAACCTTAGAGAAGGTTGGAGATGAGATTTCACTCATGAAACATTAAAACACAATAGAACCCATGGGGATTGATTTGTTGTGAATTGTTGAATTCTTTTTGTATCTTGTGTTTCATGATTGTTTTTAGATCTCTTTTACTATTTTGAATGTTGATTTCTGAGTGGTCATGCTACCTTGTTTATGGTTTTGTATTACTATTATGAAATTTTATGATTCTTGATTTTCTTTTCTTCTTTCCTTCTATGTTTTGGGGCCTTGGGTAACTGGTTGGGTTTGGAAGTAAGGTAATGGAGCTCTGGGAAAGAGTTGAGTGGAAAACAATGAGAAATATAAGACACAAATGAAATCCAAAGCATGAGTAAAGGGAAATTGAAGATAGGAAGGAAGAGTATGACAACCAAGTGAGCCATTTGGGTCCATGGGAATAAATGGACAATGACAACACAGCCAAGAGAATGGTAACTTAAGGGATGCAAGCCACATAGAAAACCATTAGGAAAATGTGAAGGAAAGGCCATTGTTAGAAGTCTTGAGTAACGATGCTCTTGAGAGTTACAATGGGCATGCATGAAGAAAATATATACAAGTTGAAAATCATTGGTGTGTTCATGCAGAAAAGCGATGAGACCGCTGCAGACATAGCACAGGTCCAACTTTGACTGAGTAAAAGTTTGTAATCGAGCTGGGCATCAATAACTTCAACTTCGATTGCAATTGTCTTACCTTCTAACCCTATGGGTAGATCATTTAAGATCCCATAAGGATGAAAACCTCTTCCATTAAAGGCTTTTGAAGTGGTAGGAGAATTATTGATATTTGGAGAACCTAAATCTTTCCAACAAGCAATAGGCATGATACACGTAGAGGCCCCTTCGTCAATAATTGTGTTAAAAACTTGTTTGGTTTTGAAAAAAACTGGTATTTGGAATGCCAGGTTATGTGCGATTCTAGGTATATGACTTTCAAGGGAAAATATTCTAATATTAGAATCCTGAGGATCAATTTCTCCAATAGCTTAAAAAAGTAACTTTATTTGTGCAGGACATGTTTGTAGCACTTCAAGAGATGACATTGCTAAAGGAGACATCGCCAGGTCTTCAACAATGTTATAGTTTTGGGGAGCTCTAGCATGTGGGTTAAAAGATGATTTTCGAACAACAACTTTGGGAGGAATTTGAATCATCATTTCAGGGTTTGGTTTCTCAATCCATAATGGTACATAAGGATAAGGAGGAATTGAAGCGGAAGGTGGACTAGATCGACTATCATCATTTCCATTTACTGCAGGACCCTTGGATCCATAATCTCTTGATATTATTGCTACGCTAACTTGTTGCAAAGACATCATCATGATATATGTCGATAAGGAAGAAGAAGATGGGTTATGTGAAACCATTTTACTATCTTGAGAAGGAAAATGATCCTTCAAAACAGCAGGATTTGGAGAACCTTTTATGAATTCCTTCGTATAATGATCTTCATTACAAATTAGGAAAGGATAACGAGGTTTCTTTTTCTCTTTAGTAGGTTCATTTTTAGTTGTTTCTCTTTCTAAGAAGAATTCTATTTTTTTTTACCTTTCCCTTTATTTTTACCTCTAGATGGTTGATTCTTGTCAGTAGATGATTCAATGGCATTAATTTCAAAAGTAATTTATGGAGAAATTTTTTCGCTGGGTGAATCTTGTATAGCCAGATTCTGAGTGCTTTTAGAATTCTTATTTTTACCCTTAGACTGATGGATGATAGAACCAATTACACCATCAACGGTGTTATATCCTATGGGAGTTGAATCTGGTTGATCTAAAATTGTTGGGTAATGTAAATTTGGGATTTTCTTATACAAGGTTCCAGATTGGGTATAAACTAAGTCTAGGTACTAGGCATGAGTAATTACCTGCTCTTCCGTTACAACACCTCCTTTATCAACATCCTCATTAATATCGGGAAGTAATGATTTTGTAAACCATTCAGCTAAAATTTGATCTGGAATAAAAACCTTGACTAAACAACGCCTACGTATCCATTCATGTATATGATCTGAAATCTAAGTAAATGTCGATTCTTTTAGGGAAATCAAAAGTTTAGTACCAAATTCATACCGAAATGGTAGCTAGAAATGTGTCAAAAATGTTGTTGCTAAAGAGTTGAAATTATGGAAATAAGCATGAGGTAAGTCAATGTACCATTTTTTTGTCGAACCAGTTAAAGTTCATTGGAAAAGGCATAATCTGATAGAATCATCGAGTAATTAATTCAACGCACACCAAAGACGATATTTCATAATGTGATTTGACATGCCCTCTCCTGATTTACCTTCAAATTTTGGTATATCACTCGGTAACTTGGTATGAATCATCGGCCAAAAAGGATAATAATAGATAAGATCATTCGTTAGCCGAGATAAATCTAGGAAATATAAGGTTGCAATGAATAGTAATTGTCGGTTGAGGTCTTGTTGTGGATTTTGATAACCTTGAGGGTTAATACCAACCCCTGGAGGAGGACACCTAGGATATCCTGGAATATCTTGTGTGGTTGGTATTTGTATTCCTCCACGGTAACCAGGGTGAATCATACTGGGTTGCGGTTGAAAAGGAACTTGATAAGTATGACCAAGCTATGGCTAACTCTAGAAAGGTGTACTTTGACCCATTTGACCCAAGTAATATTGTCCCTATAAAGGTTGAGCTTGCAAAGGTTGACCTTGAACAAATTGACTTTGAATAGGTTGACTTTGGAAAAATTGACCTTAAAAATGTTGGCTTTGAAAAGCTTGACCTTTGAAAGTTTTTCTTTGAAAATATTGACCTTGAAAAGGTGGAACTTGAAAATCTTGACCTTGAAAAGGTGGGTTTGAAAAGCTTGGCCTTGAAAATGTGTTTACATTGTCTTGTACTAGGTTTTCCGATAGGAATTTTTGTTGTAGAGTAGACAGTAAGACTAATTTGATAAGAAGATGCATGGGGGATAACATGTGTGGGTTGTGGTGGGGGTAACTTGGACAAACGTTTGTGATACTCATGGGATAGGTATCTGAGGTGAACTCAGAAATCGTTGCTGAAAAAATGTTTGGAAAATAGACTGAACATGTGTTTGAGGTCCACTTTGAATAAGTTGTTGAACTGGTTGCTAAACAAGTTGTTAAACTAGTTGTTGAACTGCTTGCTGAACAGGTTGTTAAACTGGTTGTTGAATAGGTGTTTGTGGGATTCCTTGGATAGACTGTTGGATAGGTATTTGTGAAAGTCCTTGGATAAGTTGTTGAAAATGTACTGCAATACTTGGAATAGGTATTTGTGGAACAAATTGTCTAGTAGGCTAAATAGGTTGATAAACGGGCACACTTGGAGCACCTAGAACAAGTTGTTGAGAAAAAGAAGGGTTCCAAATAGTATTCATCTCAAGGTAAGGAGTACCACTCAAGTGTTGAGCCACAACAGGTTGACCTAGACCAACCTGAGGTATCTAACCATAAGTTCTAGTAAAAGGTTGTCCTCCAGGTGTAGGATATGCTTCGAAAACAGGTTGTCCTCCAGGTAGAGGATAAGGTGGTTTCCCCCCAGGCGAGTAACAAACACCATTGGGGTTATTTGAGGATTACCTAGGTTACCAGGTACCATGTGAACATATTGGTATGTTTCCAAAGGTTCTTCAGGCATGGATGTCATGCTCTGAACAATGGATGTAAATAAACTATATGACCAAGCAAAAACTTGAGGGGAAGGAGTAGCTCGTCAAAATTTTCCAATAACTGACTGGTACGTTAGAGGAACTGAAGGACCACCATACAATAATGACTCCAGAGAGCTAGTAAATCTAGAGGTATCAGTAGGTTGATTCCCAGGAGAAATTTCTGACATGGTTCGTCTCGATGAATAGTAAAAAGGAATGTGGTGAGGTGGAAAGCCTTGACCTAAAATGTCCAAAGGAGTAGAGTGCCAAGGGTTGGGTTAGAAAGGATCAAAGGGAACTCTTGGAAAAACTCTTGTTTCACTAGTGGTAACTGGAGTATGAGGTGAGTCTTCCTCCTCATTCCTAGTAATATCTTAAATACTAATTAAACTAGGAGGTAGTCCAGTTGTAATTATAAGCTTCCTTCGAGGTGAAGGTGGTGCAGGAGTAGGAGTTATAATAGCTGAAGTTGATTCAGGTTGATAAATATTAAGCTTAGGTTCTTCAACTTCTAGTTCAGTTAGTTTTGTGTCTGAAACTTCTCCGATATCATATTCGCTTTGAATAACTTCAGTAACTCCTGGCCTAGAATGAACTAATCTTGATTCCACTTCTTGGGTTGGAATGACTTCAATTTCTATTGTCTCGGATTCTAAAATTGTAAAGGTTTCGGGTTGATCTGAGGTTCCAGATCTTGTTAATTTTGACCTTTCAGTTTTAATCTTTTCCAATTTACTAGGTATAAATTCGAGGGGTAAACCCCTTTATTCTATGCAAATGCCTTAGTGAATCAACCACAATGAAATTTTATTAAGAAACCAAATTACATTCAAAATTCACACCTAAGGTCTCTAAAAAGTAAAAACAAGAAAATAACGTGCGCTAGTAAATATAAGGAATCAAACCATGCAAGTAAGATTTTCACAACGAAATCACTAGTTGGTGATGAAACTGAATGTCGAAGAGATCAATGTGAAAAGTGGCTAAAGATAGAGCAGGTGGAACCAGTTATGCTAACAACCTGCTTAATATACACTATATGGTATAAGTACTCTTCACTTATGCCATCATGAGTGAAGAATACCCTCCAAAAAGGTCCAAGTGAGTCTAGCCAACGTCTATTCTACATACAGCAGAGATTTCTACTTCGTCGTCACCTTGGGTAATAGCCCTAAGATTATGGTCTCTAAGGTTACCACTTAAGACAATTTAACCTGGGCGAACAGTCGCAGATCAGACATACATGCAAGGGAAAAGTAACAAAGCTCAATTCCCTTGAAAGTTCCTCAACATGGTTAATCTGAGGTTTACTTCCAACTGGCTCCCAAGTACCTTTGGACACCACTTTTAATACATGTAAATCACTCTACCGTAACCAGTGAAGTGGGGTCGATCACTCCACTGGGTCCAACATGATCTCATGCTTAACTCCTTTGCAAGGGGAGCTTCCTAGAGCCAAATTGCAGTAAATGGATTTACTCCCTATCACAAGATGCTAACGATTGTTTGAAGCTTTCGAAAGTTAACTCACTTCCCTAATCCAAAGCCATACAACCTGATCTAAAGTAGGTGGAAAAGAGCCCTAAAATAATAATTTTTTCTAAATTGATTTTATTAGCATTTTTTTTTTAAATCTGTTACTTTCTCAAAGGGTAAGTGGATGTGAAACTAATGGTGTTATGACTTGATGCAAAACCTTAATGCAATCGAACATGAAATTGTAATCTTTTCTTTTCAATGAATTTCTAACTGAAGTAAGGAGAGGTTCTTTTGATTTTTTCAAAGAAAATGAAAAAATGCTTAATTTCCCACAATATCCCTTTTCATAAATGAAAATCTTCAATTTTGAATGACGCAAATGCAGAAATTAACTTTTAAAATTTCAAATTGCCCAATAACTCAAAAATCAAGAAACTTTCCTTTGACATACAATCACTTGAAATTTCCAAAATACATGAAGAAACCAATACAAACATAAAATGAATTCCTCTTAATGAATGCTATGAATTTAATGCATTCAAGAGTACAATTTTGAAAAACTTCAAACTAGAAGAAGAATGGATTTTCGTTTCAAGTTCAACAAAAGAAGCACTTTCATAAAAAAAAAAAAAAAAACTCATTCTTGAAAATCATTGTTTTTCATTACCGAAACAATCTTTCATAAAAAAGTAAAATAATCACAAGATCTAACCTATTCGAAATAAGAAAGATAGGGAGACAAAAAACCAAGACTAGCCGATTTTTCTTTTGATAGATCCACAACACACCAAATGAAACTTTTACCCTAATTTGTGAAAACAAGAAATTTCCAAGAAGACTCTTTCACAATTCCCAACTGAACTAACAGGGACTTTCTAAAGGTGTAGACAAGTGTAATCAAGCAGAAAAACAAAATTTTCTAGACTTAGTGAAGAGAAAAATAAAAAATTCAAAACTTTTAGGTGTGTGCATAGGAAATAGTTCAATCTAGTGTTCATATGCAATGTTTCTAAGGGCTAAGTGCACAGAAGTATGCTCTATTCCTAAATATAAAGTGCACACAGCGGGAAATGTTTAGAAAAAATAAAAACAAGACAAAAAAAATCCTAAAATCCACACTTTCAATGTTTTTCTAACACTCAGAGAGGGTTATGACAAAAGGATCAAAAGTCAAAGCAAAGAGATGATGGAGAATGAGACGTTCCCTAGCGAAGTCACCAATTTGTTAGCTGGACAAATCCTTCTTGCGAACAAGATAGATCTCCCTAAGTATCAAATGAAATCTAGTAACAAACAAGAAAGTATATGTTACCTTTTCTTAGCTTATGATTGATTGAAACAAATAATATGTGAGAGATCACTTACTGGTCTAACAAAGTGCCTGTTGAAGTCCTTTCAGTGCCTTCCATAGTTTGCTTCTCCTTGATGCTTTAGAGACCATTCCAGTGCTTTCAGCAGCTTATCCACGATGTTTCGAAGGAGATATGCATAGATAGAAACACAGTGCCTTCCATAGTTTGCTTCTCCTTGATGCTTTAGAGACCATTCCAGTGCTTTCAGCAGCTTATCCACGATGTTTCGAAGGAGATATGCATAGATAGAAACACACAAAGGATCAAAGCATCTAGTATATAGAATGAAAGATAAATTAAATTCTTAACTCAACATATATCATAAATTGAATCAATAACCAGTCATAACCTATGTCAATGATCAAGGAATCTCACAAATGATGTCAGAATAGACGTGATTAGGAAATAACAGTTTTTTTTATTGAAAAAAAAGGAGAACAAACTTACAACCTCAATGCCTTGATGTTAGAAGCCTCTTCCCATGATCTCCAACCTTCTCCTTGGATGAAAATCCTTCTAGCCTTATTTCTGCAGCATAAGCCTACCTTCAATGGTCCTCTCCAATCGTCTGGCATGTGTTTGATTTGTAGGCCAAGAGGAGGAGGCTTGGGATCCTCTTCCTAAGGGATGGGATCCACAAATAGTGCGATAGGGAATCCAAAAAGATATGGAAGTATCTCCATAATGGAAGGGATCAGGATTGAGTAATCATCAATTCGAAGTTGTAAGTTGGGAAAGATTCGACTAACAAAGCTTCTAGACTTTAATTTTTATTTTTTATTTGTGTTAAGTCATGTGTACAAGCCACAGTGTAAGATAGAGTGCACTTTTGTGCAGACTCTAATGGTCTCTTCTGTGTATGCATAGAAACTGACTAGGGAACTACACGGGCAATCAAAAATAGGTTTTTGGGCCTTGAGATCTAGGAATTTCATTCTCTTTGGGATTGTTTAAGTTCTAGCCTTGCAGGGGGATCCTTTGGAACACTTTGATCGATAACAAAATATCTAAATTGTTGTTCATTTTCCTAATGTGACAAAATAACGTGTAACAATTAGACCTTATATTGTCATTTCCTTTGAAAGGTTGAATACCACTAACGCTGCGAGACGCAATTGTATTGTTCCTAGTGCCTTTATATCAAGAAGATCCCATTCTTCATTTGTCATACTTATCAGCGTCCTTGATTTTCCACTCAATGGTAGGTATAGATATTTCTAATACAGATAATCTTCCATCTGCATCTTCCATAGCTAGTAATTTTGGTTGTTAAATTTCTCGACCCTAAAGCTACCATCTTCCGCCATTGGTCCCACTCAAACCAGGAACCCTTCTTTCCTGCGAGTTTATCATCCAAATAGACCTTCAACTTTGATATCATTTGTTAGGAATAAATTAACAGAGCAATGAAATACATAGAATATTGCAGAAATATAAATACATAAATGAAAAATACAAGCGAGACACCAATAAACATGGTTCACCCAATTTGGGCTATGTCCATGGAGAAACATCTAATCCTTCCTTTTATATTATCCAACAAAATGAAGAGATACAACCTATAGAAGATCCATTGTAATTTCCTCTTTGCTCTCACACAACCTCCTCTTTCTCTCGCTTAGAATAATAATACACAGTCGCAATACAATTCCCTCATATAAACCAAGGGTTTCCTTCTAGGCCAAAAAACCCTAAATTAACATAACTTCTACCATTAGATCATTTTCCTAATGAACATCCCAGATTGACTATGAAATTATAATATTTTACAAGTAATTTTTCATCTATTTTTATTTTCGGGGGTGCTACCCCCGAACCCCTGCCAGGGGGGGCTCATTAAAAGTAGTTGTTCCCCCCCTAAACCCCTCTGATGGCTATCATACGGCCATCATTTCTGCCCTGTTTAGGAACTGGGGTCAACGCAGCTAAGACCTCCGAATCAAGAAGATAATCAGGCTCCACACCCAACAAGGGTGTCTTAACAAAAGCACTGTTATAGGTTTTTTAATTTAAAAAAAACAGTGCTCTTAGATATCTAACACATCGGTGTGGTTATCATAATGCACCAGGGGAGGGTTAAATAATAAAAACACTCTTGGTCATAAATTTCATTTTTACCATCTACAACATTAGATAGATCTGAAGCACCGGTGCCACTATTTCCTCATGCAAGTGCCTCGATGTCGGTGCTTCTCTTTCTCACCATCCTTCTATACCGTGCTTAGTGCATGGCTTTCCAACTTTCTCAAATGGTGGCGAAATTTGTTTCTCTCAATTATGTGTCAACAATGCCTCCCTAATGAGAAAATTTCCAGGTAATTTATTTCTCTCTAATTTAATATTTTAGCAAATTAGAATTGAAATTATCTCAAAATATCCATTGTTTAAAAAAAAGAAAATTCTTGCGCAGTGTGCTCGATAGTTTCAGCTTGCACATATAGCGATGCTCCCTATAAATTTACAGGGTGCATCACATTTCGATGCATGTACCTAAATCATCAATATTGTTGTGGTGTGCTTCGTAAATGAAAGCGCACCAGGAAAACCTATAAATTGTAAGTCGGCCCGTACATTTTTCATTTATTCCCGGTTCATTTATATTTACCAAGCGCACTACAAAAATGATATTAAAAATATAGCGCAATGGTTTGATAACCTGAACATTTCGTACTGGTGCGAAAAGGTTATACATGTGCATCAATGCATAAGTGAGACGCATTGTGATGAAAATTTAAATATGTGAACCAGCTGTGGTGCATCAAACATATGTGCACATTGATTCCAGAGTGGTTGTGTTTGAAAGTGCACCGAAGCTAGTGCATTACTATTTTTTGGGCGTATTGATGATTTTTTTTTATTTGAAAGTTATGTTTCCATATTTATAAACACATTTTATTTTAATAAAAAAATAATATTTTATGTATGAGGTTGATGTATTTTATATGTCAATCGTGGAGCATAAACATCAGTAGAGGTAGCAGCGGTAGGAACAGGAGAAAATGGTGAACCAATACAATATGGCCTGACCATGGGAGGCTAGAGAGAGGGAGAGGGATTTATAGCCTCACACTATTAGTGCAACAACCCAAATTCTCTTAAGGAATGTAGGCCTCATCAAGAAATATGAGGAGGCCACATCCCTAAAGGCACATGTTGTCTTGTTGGCACATCTAATCCATCAATGGAGTGTCCAGGATCAGGGCTTCCATGTCAGTCCTGAGGCGTGGTATAGGCCCTTTGAGGAGGATATATATTTTATCACTGGCCTATCTATGAGAGGGGAGTATTTTCTTTAGTTCCCTGATGTCCCCCATGGGGTTACAGTAGAGAGTCAGCTTGCCTACTTTGAGAGATATGTCGGGCCTCATGCAGTCCATCCAGCATATTTTGAAGTGCATGGTGAATAGATATGGAATTCTTCTTTTGTTACACAGGAGGTTATGTGTATCTTATTACTAGTCACCACCATTGCACACTTTAGTAGTGAGGGGAAGTGCATTATTTACCCTCTTTTGTATTATGCTAATTCTTTGATTTAGGCACCATGATGTATAAGATGGTATGCCATTTTTTTGAGGCAATTTTGTATGCCTTTAGATAGATGTCGTGAAATGATACATGTGAGGGCGAGCTTTCCTTTTGCTTAAAATATTTTTTGTTTATTTTTTAGAGGTTTCTAGAGGCGAGGCCTACATTTGACTGTCTCCCTTTTAGGCTAATGACTAAGGCATGAATGCACATGTTGGACCAGATGTAGCCCAAGATGGGCATGTCGGAGTATCTGGCTAGGATTTCTGCCCAAGCATTGGTGCTACTAGCCAATGAGTTTGACCATGTGTTTATTTTTTTTTCATTTTCATATGCAAGGGTTTGTTGGAGACAATATCCCAACATCCTCTTCACACCAGTTGAGCCTCCAGATGATAGAGGTAATATTAGTATTTAAATAATATAGTTTCATTTTATTTCCTTAATTAATTAGAATAAATTTATTCTATCATGTTCTTTAACTTGTTTTATCAAAGTGTTTAATGAGATTTCCTAATTATTGTGTACTATAGATTTTGTAGACTTCAGAACATTCCATGGGTACATGCCTCCACCCCCATTGGATTGTGCAGATGACGAGATGGGTGAGACCCAATAGGGTGAGGCACATCCTTAGATGGGAGTGAGCATCTGGGCCCATAGGGATGTTTGAGATTTCGGATAGCCTATTGTGATAGATAGTATATATTTTTGGTTGAGGGAGTCTCCGTTGTGAGGGCTCGATATATCAGAGAATATCCTAGGTTCGTAGATATATATAGGGACTTTCCACATGACATGATGTCTCTTATGCATCATATCTTCAGAGCTAGTAGGCTACTAGAAAAAATGAGATATGCATGTCATGTAGCGCCATATACATCAGATCCTAATGATGAGGTTGGTGATCATGATGATGAGGGTGGTGATCATGATGCTTCTTGTAGTACTACCCCATTGGATCATGGTCATTGGGGTGTTACTGATCCTTATGGTAGTACACCTCCTCCTCAGTCACCTGATGATCATATGTCAGAGATAGAGGATGTGCCTTATGCTTCTCCTGATAGAGCAAACTACCCATCTCCTCCTCCACCTCATAGTTCAACATACATTGAGGTAGTATTTGAGAATCCATCATCTTTTGTTTCAAAACATCTTATGAGCCATGGCATTTCACCAAGGATTTTGCAACTCCCAATGTCTTCCCAACTTTAATTATCAACCGGGGCTCATACAAACTTAGAGGTGATAGTGCTATATGCACAGTATATTAGCTTCTACTCATGTCACTTCTATTCATGAAATCATATCAGGGTATTCAGAGATCACTCCTCCAACTAATTGTAGTGAAAACCCCTTATGAAATCATAAATGAACATGATTATACTACCACGGTGAAAATTCAAATAATCAAATGTAAATGCTAATTGAAATTTCAATAGGGAAAATAGGTTAATTTAGTGGCAGAAATAAATCATACTACTATGCTTACCATTCATCAAATTTAAATTTTAATTGAAATTGCATAAGGAAAAGAACTAAACTATTTATAGAAATAACTCATGCTACTCTGCTTGCACAGTTGATTCAAATCAATAACCTACCTTGCATTCATCATTTATCTACTCACGCCTATTGAAATTGAGAAATCACATCTTTAACATGCCTATGAAGAAAAAATTCTAAATCTAACTTTGTTTTGCTATATGATGGTTACAGTGATGAAAGGATGAGGTTGGAGTGCTGCTAATGTCTTTCCTAGTCATCAAGTCATAGTGTGGGGGATATTATTCAACTTAACTAATTCAGAGTCCAAGTTTGGAGCAAAACAGATTAAAGAAATCAAAGTTAAAGGGCTCCTACAAGAAGTGCTACAGGAGGGCCTGTATTACTACGAGAGGCCCTGTTTTTCTATAGGAGGCGGTCCAAGAGAGTTTTAAGGATGGAAGTGGTGTCTTAGAGGTGGATAGAGGTGAACGAAGGTAGAAGGTGATGAATGAAGGGTATGGGAGCCCATTATCAAAGCCTAGTACGCCTCGGAAGTCTATCTTGCACCAAAGTTGATACCCATGATGTCCTTCATTTGCCTTAACAGAGTGAATTCGGAGACAGAATTTGGAAGCAAGGTGAGGTACCTAAGAGGAATATGGAAAGGCTTGGGTGGATGTGGAAATGTGTGCTCACCCCGGCATATCAGTACAGCCCCCACAGCTAGCCGGATACATGCATCAACTGATCAATAATGCAGTGAGACAAATCATTATGGAAAAGATGAGTTGAATTTGATTAAGATTTATTATATCCCACAAAACTACTCTAATTACTCAAGCTAATGACACTAACTCCTAAACTGTAGAGAATAAGCAGGAAAACTAACATCTATCCATTTCGAAGAAATCATAAACAAATATTTTAGAGTTGTTATTGTAGATATTTCCAATCACTCTTTCCACAAGAGAGGTGATACCCAAGCCTGCAATTACAAATTTTTATGATATAACATCTATTGAAACAAGAGAATGATTGCAATGCTTTGAAACAAGAACAAGAAGGAAATACAAGAGAGGTACTAAAGCCTCTGGTTGGGCCCAAATCCAAGGTTTTCAACCCTCCAAAACTAACTCAGATGCAAATCAATGGTAAACTTCTCATTAAAAGAAAATAATAGTCTCATACATCATATGAAAGTTAAGAATAAAAATGTCAAGCACTAAGCTCTCAGTAGCTACTCTTAGCTGCAACAAAAATTCAAACCCTAACCAACCTTTCATTTGGTTTACTTATAAAAAAATTATTGAGGGACGACTTCCTTGAAATGAGGAATTCTCCCTTCCAAAATCTTGAGATTTGTGGATCTGGTTCCCTTTGTCCTTATCATTCACTTAGACTTCCTTGGTTGTTAGTGAATTCGAGTTCTTAGAGAGGATTTTGTGATCTCAACCCGAGTTAGGGAGTTAATGAGGTGGACAGCCTCCCTATATTATTTCTAGGTGTCTCCATCAATCCTATGCATGGTAAATATCTCAAAAAATTCTTCTTTGACCTGCATATTGATCACATTATGCCATACAATATGAAAAACACCTTTTGCTCTTCCTACTAAGCATATTATGGCTGAAAATGTGAATTAATTTGAGAAAAGGAGATTTTTAAGGGTTGGAGGAGAGAACAATGAACTCCAAAAGATAGCCATTGATGGGACCCATCATCACCCCATGTTGAAAGTGTTTATCATCCTCTGAGCAGCACATTCACTGATATGAAGTTCATTCATGGACCTAGAAACCTGCATTTGCCTCTATTATTTCCCATTCTTTTTGTTCCTTTGATTTCTTTCTGCCTTCTTGTAGGCCCAATAGTAAGAGAGGAATGAGTTTGAGGCCTATCCACCTAATCTTCAGCCTTTGCATGATCCTCTTGTATAGGGGGTTTTTCTCTAAGTAATTCCTTAGTCTTTATGGGGAGTGATATTCTTTGATTTGTAAACTGTGAGGCAGGGCCAGCAATCTTCTTTGAAAAGCTTGTAAAATATCTCTCCCCAACATCCTAAAATCTTCCTAAAAATGTAGTATGGATTTCTCTTGGGTTTCTATGTACCTAGGTGAGAATTTAGGATCAGATTTTGAGTAAGTACATATTGATAGAGATAATGATGTAAATGAAAATAAAAATGAAATAGTGTTAAACGAAACCAATGATAGTCTAGAAGGACTTGAGGTTCTGCAAATAAAAGACAATGTGCTGCCAAGAGGATTGGTGCCATTGGAAGAGCTTTTTTATTTTAACAATGTAACCAAAAAACCAAAAATAGAACCTGTAGGAGCTAAGGTGGAGGACTGTAATATAGGTATTGAATAAAGTCCTAAACTTATAAAGTTGTCCAAGTCCTTTCCTCCTAAAGAAAATCATAAATACATTGAGTTATTTATATAATTTTCTGATGTGTTTGCTTGGAGCTATAAAGATTTGAGATCATATGATACTAGTATCATGCAACATACCATTCCCATCAGAGAAGATCAAAAACCCTTCAAACAGAAATTGAGGAGAGTAGATCCAGTCTTGTCACCTTTGATATAAAAAGAAGTCAAACAAAAAATTTGATGCAAAATTCATTGTGCCGCTAAGATTTTCAAAATGGGGCTCTAATCTAGTAGCAACAAGAAAGAAAAGAGGAGAGATAAGACTTTGTGTAGATTTTAGGAATCTAATCAAAGTTTCTCTTAAGGACAATGCCTAAAATGGATCATACCTTACAGAAAATAGTTGGTTCCAGCAGAATTTCTTTGCTAGATGGTTTTTCAGGATACAACCAAATTATGTTTTATCTTGATGATCAACATAAAACATCTTTTACTACACCTTGGGGAACCTTTATGTATATAAAATTCCCTTTGGACTTATGAATGCAAGGACCACTATCTAGAGAGAAATGGATATTGCATTTGCTGATGAGAAAGATAGGTTCATTGTAATTTACCTAGATGATATTATTATCTTTTTAAAAACAAATGAAGAGCGCCTTTTACGCTTAAGAAAGGTTTTCAAAAAATGCAGAAAATATGGTATCTCCTTGAACCCAAGAAAACTCTTTTTAGTTTAGAGGAGGCAAAACTATTGGGTCAAGTTATTTTGAAAAAAGGTATCAGAATAGATCCCAATAGAGTTGAATCCATAATGAAAATTGACCCTCAATAGAAAAAGAAATAAATTTAGTCCTTCATCGTAGGATCAACTTCCTAAGAAGATTCATTCCAAACCTAGACGAGATCTTCAAATCCATTACAAACATGTTAAACAAAGATATGGAAATAAAATGAAATAGTGAAGCCAAAAAATATTTTAATAAAGTAAATTTAGCTTGAATGACTTCTCTTGTTTTAATTAGCCCTGAATTTACAGAGGATTTCATTATTTTTTCTTTTGCATCTGAACATATTATTGCAGCATTTTTGTTGCAGAAAAACACTGAAGGACATGAATAGCCTATAGATTTCTTTAGCAGAGCTTTAAGGGATGCATCATTAAAGTATAATATTATGGATAAACAAGCCTTTTCTTTAGTGAAGGAACTGTAATATTTTAGAATTTACATTCTACATTCCCATATCATTGCATATGTCCCTAGCGTTGCAGTAAAAGATATCCTTACACAAACTGATCCATATGGGAAAAGAGGAAAATCGATTGCAGTTATTCTAAAATATGACATTGAGATAAGACCTACTAAGCTCATCAAAGGTTAGGGATTGGCTAAGCTAATGGTTGAATCCAATTTCCATGCACTAGATATATATTTTATAGTTGCACTTGATGAACAGGAAGAGTTGGTGACTCCACATGTATCAGAAGCCTTTACTACTTCTCCTTGGTATGCAAATATTATCTTTTTGTTACAAAATTTACAAGCTCCTCCTAGTTTAACAAAAACAAAAGCTAGATTTTTCAAGTTAAAAGCTATGAGATTCTACATTTTAGATTAGAATGTGTATTGGAAAGATGTTGGGGGTATTTTGCTAAATTGTTTATTGAAGAATGAAGCAGACAAGGCTATAGAAGAATTTCACCAAGGAGATTGTGGAGGACATTTGTACTGGAAAACCACAGCTAACAAAATCCTAAGAGCTGATTTTTATTGGCCTACCTTGTTTGCAGATGTTCATAAGAAAGTTACAACATGCCATCAGTACCAAATATTTCAAGGCAAGAGAAAATTGTTGCCTCTACCTATGAAGCCTATTTCAGTTGAGGTTCCTTTTCAATAATGGGGTATGGATTTTATTAGGGAGATCCATCCAAGCTCCTCAACCCAACATAAATGGATTTTGACAGCCACTTACTACTCCACTAAATGGATTGAGGCTATTGCAACAAAACAAGTTATAGACACTGTAATCATTCAGATTTTAGAAGGTAATATTCTTTCCATATTTGGATGTCCACATAAAATCATTACTGATAATGTTGTTGCTTTCAATTCGAAGAGGACAATTGATTTTTTCCACAAGTATCACATCAAGTTAGGACATTCTACTACTTATTACCCACAAGGGAATGGGTTAGTTGAGTCTTCTAATAAGAGTTTAGTCAACATTATTAAGAATTTGTTACAAGAAAATTAAAAATCTTGGCACAAGAAGTTGGTTAATTCTCTATGGGCTGACAGAATTAACATAAAGAAGTCTATTGGAATGTCTCCTTTCCAATTAGTATATGGAGTGGATGAAATTTTTCCTACTTCCCCAGGAATCCTTGTGCTAAAATCATTGCAGGAATCACAATTCGAGCCAAATGATGTATCGAAAAGGATAAATCAAACAATACAGTTGCAGAAAACTAGGGAGGAAGTCTACAACAAAACTCAGATAATTCAGGACAAAATCAAAAAGATCCATGATAGAAGAACCAAAGAAGATGACTTCCAACTAGATGGGACTCAAGGAATGAAGAAAAAGGTAAGAATGGGAAATTTGATAGTTTGTGGAGAGGAACGTATAAAATTGAATCTTTCTAAGGCAGCAATGAATTTTTTCAAAAAGACTTGACTGGAGAAGGACTGCCAAGAGGACCTATCAATGGCAGACTACTCAAGCACTATTTTCTTCCAAAATATATAAGTTTCTCATTCAATCCATTATAAATATCATTTTACAATTTTAATGCAAGAGTGGGTGGCTAACATCAGGAATTGAAGCTCGAAGAGAAGGCCCTAAGCTTCTGGTGAGTTGCTATCAGTATTTACAATAACAATAGGTAACCAATTCAGTTGTAGGATAAAGGACAGCAGGCCCAATGGATAAAGGCTACTGATCTACAGTGTTCTTGACACCTCACAAGGAGGATTCCATCCCCAATGGAGCCACTATTAGGCTCCTATAATTTATAGGATCAATTCATGATTATCTATTGATTTTATATATGAGATATTCTAAATAATGTTTCATTCTGCAAATTATTTCTAAGAAAAAGAAAAAGAAAATATGAAAAATAAAAAGAAAAGAAAAAAATAAAATAAAATGAAAGGGGATACAAAAAAATGAAATAAAAAATATAAAAAATATAAAATAATGAAAATACTCCCCCAATAAGTCAGCCAATTCAAATGCAACTTCATTTCAAAAATAAAAAATAAAATATGATTCAAAAAAGCTTTAGAAAATCAAAAATGTGCAGCTAATTTAAATGCCACATTAGAGTTAAATAAGTATGCTTAATTGTTTAGTCACATCAATTAAGCGCGATTAGATTAAGTGAATAAAGTATTTTTAGTTATAATTAATATTTGGATCACACAATGTAATCGCGGTTATATTAGTTTAATAAAGTTAGTTTAATTAGTGTAATCACATTGTATAATTGCGATTATAATAGTTTTATTAAATTTTGTTTGACACGACAACATTTGTCATTTTGTAATAAAGTTCACGCAACAACGAGCAATCGTGATCTCACCCACCCAGATCAACGGCTAGTGATGACTTGGACCCTCCCCCCCCCCCCCCCGCCCCGCCCCTTTGACAGTTAACCAAGGGGGGTCCGAAAATTTGTTTCCCCGCTTACAGCTTATGCGACGTGTCACTCCCAAGCCCATTTCACATCCCCCCACCTAAAACAACATACCCCCCGCCCTCTGAAATCCACTTTCCCTATTCCCTCCTATTATGACTATTGACCCCGTGCTCCCTTGCTCTACCCCTCTTCTGCCAAGTGGTGCCTCTCATCCCCACTCCACTCCATCCCATCTCACCACATGGCACCTCCTCATACACTTATCCTCCACTTTTCTCCCTCTGTTGTCACATCTTTTCCTGCTCCACTCCATTATGTTCCTGCGACATGGCACTTCTCTATTATATTGGCCATAAAACAATTAAAAAGACCATTTAATAACATACTCATTCCCATACTAACGAACTTGCTAAATTAAATGGCTTAATCCCAACTGTAAATGAGTTCGTTTACAAATAAAGCCTAAACTCATTATTTTGGCCCTCCCCTTTACTATTCCAATACATTGAAAGATAGAACCTCTTACAGTGACCAGTCAGCAAACCAGACTACCACGCAACCTGTCATCAAGTCAGACTACCACTGTAACCAGTCACCAAGCCACCAACCTTCGTCCACATAATTTCTTGGGTAATTTCAATATTCCAGTTCTTTTGTTTCCAGCATGGCATCTAAGAGTAAATCCAAATCCATAGTTGAAAACCCCCTTATGCCCCCTGTAATTGACTTAGACCACCATCTCCTAGTAGATCAGGAATACAAAATTATTGAAACCATTTGCGATTTTGATCTCTACGAACTCCACAACTAGTTAAGACAAAAGTTGGTCGATCTGAGTAGTGAATTGGGTTTGTGGAACTCCTTCCTACCCCAATTCACTTTTCCTCAGACCCACCATTTCCCTGAATTCATTTCATGGTGCCACTTCTGGTACATTCCTAGTCAGAGTGCAATTGTAGCCCAAAATAATGATATTCTTTTCACAATTACCCATGATTCCATAAGCCAGATACTTCAAATTCATAATTTTTCCTTTGAAACCTTTTTTAGTAGATTCCCCTTGGAACTCTACAAAAACGTCACTTTCTCTCATAGAGAAAAGTTCTTTGAAACATTTCTCCCTGAGGATGCTCAATTGCCTAAGAAAAGTCCCCCTTATCCATCCTCCATGTTCCCTAAAATGGCAAAGAAAATAATTTCCATAGTTTCTTGCTTACTAGGCTATAAATCCGATCAGTGGGTTTATGAGGCCATTATAGGATTTTTATTAGTCTTCGCAACGGGTGAAAATCCCTCAATCATTTTCAACTACAGTGAGTTTCTAGCAGATGCCATTCATGAGAAGTTCCTAAAGTTTTCTACAGAGGGAACCTTTAAGTATGCTTCAGTTCTAGTCTATTTGTTTTTATTCCATCATGTAGATAGATTTCAATTTCCCTTACAAAAATTGGATGAGCAAGGAAATACCCAATCTGTAATTCATTGGACTTCCATGGTAAGGAAGCATTCCAATGAATTTACCTTTAGTGAGTATATTGACCAATTTGTATATATAGTCTATTGCCTATTGAATAGTAATATTGAACCAAGGATATTATGTCACATTTAACATCCCACATTGTGAGCGAGGTTTGGATTGTGATCGGAGGAGCGGCGAACGAAATATTGAAACCCTAACTCTGTGCGGCCGCCATGGCTTCCCTGTTCTCCACTAGTGCGGGCCTGCAACAGGAAGGCGAGAAGCAGCGGCGGTGGCTGTCGTTATCGCCAGATTGGATAGGACAAGAGCTCTGCCAAGACAGCGCTCAGCTCTTCAGAGGGTTTCCTCTCAAATCGACCGCCAATTTCAGCTCTTTTGTGGAGGCGTTTGGATGGGAAGAAGAGCCATATGTGGGATTTTATTCAAGAACTAAGGTAGAGGACAGAGTCTACACCGCCAACGAGGGTCCCCTGCATGAGCAGCTCGGGTTCCACCATGAAATGTCTTTGGCATTTTTGTTAACATTTTCTAAAAGAGCGACGGGAAAGATGAACCCTAAAAATATTGCCACCGCCTCGCTTTCGGTTGTTGTCTGGCCTCGAGACAGTTCTGACGATGCAGGGGGCGAGTGCTTCCTCCATGGGTTTCTGGTTAACCTCTCCACTGTCACATCTTCCTTCGGCGATGCGCATTGCATCCGCGGATTTCAGGCTTTTTCCACCTCGAATATGCTTGCTGGCCATCATAGTCTGAAAGCCCCCCTCATTTGTTTAGCCCTCGGCCGTGTAGCCGATAGATCATGGACTGTTGCAGCCGCTTCACGCGCGAGCCGACCCTCTTATCCAGAGTCCCCTCTTATCCATCCTGAGGCAGCGGCCCCCAGGAAGAATCTCTCCACTCTGGAAGGAAGCCCATGCATATCATCGCTCTTTCTGCTCACCCAGGATAGCTATTACCCTGTTCTGGATCTGCAAAAATTTTTAAGCTTGCTGGATCTGTAGGGACGGATCTCCCGGAAACTCTCCTCGGCAGAACGCATTGACAGGCTTATTAATCTTTGGACCTTTCCCTCTTCTACTCTCATTCCCCTGCGGCAAATTCAGGAGATGAAGGCCCTTCAAAGCTCCAGTCCTCTCTCTTCTGGGATTTGCAAAGGTTGGAGCCAGATAGCAGGAGCCAGATCTAACCTAGATCTGCATGAAGATTCACTCGTTTTCCAGATCCAAGTCAACCTCTCGGGAAAGACAACTATGCAATGGGCACGCGCAACGGATCTTGTGCAGGACCTTTTGCAAAATCTTGAAGGCCAACTAGGGATCCCCTCATCTTGCCTCGGACTGGTATACAAGGGTAAGCAACTTACGACTACCCTTCCTCTCTCTTTTTACAACATTCAGAGGGATGCCTCTATTGTAGCTACTTTTCGTTTGAGAGGGGGTTCCTTCAGGCAGACCTCCTCTGCCCCTTCTTTCTCTTTTAAAGATGCTATCCGCAAAGATGCTGCCCATTCACAGCCTTCTTCATCAGCAGGACATCCATTTGAGGCTCCAAAGCCTTTTCTAGTAGACAAATCAGAGGACATTTCTTCCATCAATCTCTCCCATCCTGGGATTGATGATCGCTATCAACTTTATGCAGAAGCCGCACTTGTATGTAGATTCAATGGGCTATGGCCTCGCACATCAGATCTATACCAATGGATTCATACCAATTGGACTAAAAAAAGCGAGATACACTTATGTTCAAAAGGATTCTTCATTGTGATTTTTTACCGAAATGAAGATTATCAGAAGGCCTTAACGGGAGGCCCTTGGTTTTGGGGCTCGGCGGGGCTTTTTCTTACTCCTTGGTTTCCAGACTTCGACCCTTCTACAGCTGTTATCACCAAGACTCCCATTTGGGTCAGGCTCCCGAACCTTCCAGTGCATCTATGGCATGTTTCGGTCTTCATAGCAATTGCAGAAACTTTAGGACGCTACCTGGCTGTAGATTCCTCTCGAAAGGAAAATGGGCTCTACACATTTGGTAGATTCTGTGCAGAAATAGATATAAGCAAAGGACTGCCGGATCAGATTAATCTCAAGTATGGAGATTTCCATTGGACTCAAACCTTGGATTACGAGAACACAGCTTTCCGTTGCCGCCATTGTCATCAAACAGGACATCTCCAAAGTTCCTGTCCCCAGTACCTCGACAAAAATAAGATTCCAAAGCGCAAGCCCAAGTCCAAAAGTTGGAACCCCTGTGCGCCTCCTCCGCCTATGGAGGATTCAGATTCCGCCAGTTCAGATGAGGAGGAAATAGTTGCATATGGAAAAAAATGCTGAGATTCCGGTGGATGCTCCCTTGGATGATTCGGCAGACCCCTCTGTCTCTCAGATATCCCAGAAACGTTCTCATTTCACTTCATCCTCAAATTCTGAGAAAGATATTCCGCCGCCAGGGTAGAACTGTCTTCAACTTGTTTAGGCTTAGCCAAATTCCACTGAATGGGTCAAAGTAAGCAAGAAAAAAGGAAAAAAAAGTCATGTGATAGTAACAGCCCCCTCAGGGTAGTTCTCTCTGCTTAGTTCCGGTTCTTTGTTATTCCATGTTCTTTTCATCCCTCTCTTGGTTCTTAGCCAAGGAGCAAGGTGGTGCCTATCTCCTTGGGCCCCTTGCTTTTCTACTTCGCTTGCAAGAAAGCTTGATTGTACTATACTCTTTTCTTTTTTAATAGAATTAGTATTTACTCAAAAAAAAAAAAATATTGAACCAAGGATAGGACCTGAGATAAAAATATTTCTTCATCTCAATGAGCAAACCAAAACATGTGATTGGTACCTGTACCAGGATTACACAAAAATCAAAGTGTATGGATGTGAATTGCCACCATAGAGGTTGCCCAATTTTGTCCCAATGAGAATTTTTTCATTATTGTATATTAGACATATGATTAACATGGATGATTTTCACTTTGTGGTAGCCAAGAAGAAGTCTCAATTCAAAATAAAAACATTGGTGGGCCCTTTCATTTGCAATACCAAGTCGGCAACCAAAGAAGCAGATGAATTTTAAACTTAGATTTACCTGGTCATATGACCCCTTGGGAATAATTTCAAAGCTGAGAGTAGAATAGAAGACTACTCCCTAGACTCATACTCCCAGACCATAAATATAAAAGTATATGAATTAGAATCAATGGCAGGAAAATACTTTACAGGAGGCAAAAGAACAGGTACTCTCAACAACAACATCACAGACTCCAAAACCACAGGAGAAGTAAGACAAGAGGCCAAAGAGAAGATATTTCCCTTCAGTCATAGAAATCCAGGGAAACAAATTCAAAATTTACAACAAGAGACAGAAAGTTAATCCAACAGGAGAATTTTTGGAGGAGGAAAATGTACAATCCACCATTGTTTTGACAGGCCCCTGTACGTCCACCAAGAATGAAGATATTTTTGTATGATCTCCATCCTGGCCTCCCAAGAGCCACTCGATACCTCTCAGTCAGGGGAATGTGTTCATGACTAAATTTAAACAAATATATTTGTCAAGTATAGAGAAACTAAAAAGAAGAATGAGATGCTAAAAGCTACAACTTATTCACATATTTGGAAACAGACAACATCCTCACAGCATAGGCTTCTCTCTGCCTTTGACACAGAGGAAGGAAACATGGAGATAGTCTTCCTCTAGGCTGAGGTTCCTTTCCCCAAAACTCTAGATGATTACAAAAAATCTGTCTTTTCCTTCAATGTTGATTGAATCCATCCAATTGATCAGATGGACTTGCACAAACAAACAGGGGAGACGTTATATTCGGCCTTGACAAATTCAGCAATGATAGCTTCCAAGTTGCAAGCTTTAGTTAATAACATTCAATCCCAACTCAAACTAGAAAAAATATCCTCCTTAACTAAAGACCCAAAATCAAGTCTTTAGAGGATCTAGTAATAAAACTAAGATATGATCCTAGCAATGTGAAATGTGTAGAGGAGATTATTAGAAGAAAGAATGCTAACATTGCAGCACTAAAGAAACAACTCAAGCTTCCATCCACTATAGACCCATAGACAAAAGAAGTTGGATAGTTAGAGAAAGAAAAAGAAGACATGTTTAGGATTATTATTGAACAGAATGGGCAGATCAAGGAGATGGAAATTGAGATGGGGAAACTCCTTAAGGAAAGAGAACAGTCAACATAGTTGGCAGCCATTCCAATCACAGCGTTTCCTATTACATCTACATCGATAGCAAGAGCATGAACTTCAAAATCCATCAAAGCAGAATGACAGTCTATAGACTCATCAAGAGAACTAGTCAAAGTTATGGAGGACTTGTCTATCAGAGGGGAGGAGATTGAAAAGCTGAAAGCTTAGATAAACAATATCCAAGAACATAAATTAAAGATTGATAATGTGTACATATGAGAGCTTCAAAAGAATCATAGGTTAACCTAGAGAATTGAACGATTAGAGAATGAATCTTCCATGATCTAGACAACTGCACGAGAAAATGAGAACATTTGGGTGGAAATCAATGAAGCTATGACTGAAATTTGGCCTTCCATTAAAATAATTTCAAGCAAGAGGAATTAGTGCAGAGATCAAAAGAAGTTATTGAAGGAATAAAACAAAGTTTGGGACAGAAACCAGGTGAAGCCACTACCCTAATAAGGATTCTAAATTCAAAGACAAAGAAGGAAATAGAGGAGTTTGAGATTGCAGACAAGACAGAAAAATCCTTGAGGTGAGAAGATTCCTTATAAAAAGGAACTTAATGCTACAGTTGGAGAACAAATTCCATAACTTGGAGGCTAGCATTCAGAAATTTCACAGAAAATGCAATGTACTTAATAAAAAAGGTTTGCCAAGTTTGAAAGGAATTGGAGATAAGTTGGTCGAGTTAGATGATTATCAGCAGAAGTTATATACCATAGCTAGAGACAAGTAAAGTTTTTCCACCATCAAGGGAACCATCATAGCAAAAGCTTTCATGGAGGGTTTGAAATTTGATTTACTTATCAAACATGAGATAAAACATTTGTTTGTAATTAAGCCCACCTTCCAGAAATATATCGAGGTAGATGAAACCTATAGGAAGCTAATTAAATTTTCCACCCCGGATGAAGACAGATGGGAAAAACTATGCCAACTAGTGGAGTAAAACAGGTTTTCATCTTCAACAGCAAAGCAGCAATTTTTTAGGCCAAGTCAGCACCAGAATCCTCGAAGATAATGCCAAAGAGCTACAGCAGTTTTATTTGCCTATATTTCTGTATTATTTTTGTAAACAGTCTTTTAGGATATTTTGTAAAAATATTGATATTTCAAATCAAGATGTTTTGTTAAGTTTTGTATAAATACTTCATAATTAGAAGTACGAAGGGTTGGAACTTGTACAAAGAAAGAATATCTTTGATGCAAAATTGTGTACTGAAAGTTAGTGATCATTTCATTAATACAAAAATTCATTCCAGGATTCATCTGTCGGGAAAATTGGTGATGTTTTTCCTCTTTTTTAATTGTTATTTCTCTATTTTTCCATATGTTTTTCGTATATGTATTGTTTAAAGAAATATAAGGGATGACTTGTTTAATTACACTCAGCTCTGGATTATAAAAAATATCTATGTTTTCAAACTGAGATTAATATAGAATTCATTCTCAAATTCTCTATGTTTAATTGTATCTAAATCTTTTCCTCATTTTCATTCCATCAAATCTCTAAAGATATAATAGCCTTCCTAACTTTCCCTGTTACATTTGTTCTACAATTCTTGTATTTGATCACCATAAGACTCATTAACTCCATGTGTGATGGATTGACCTTGCAGTTTCAACCAGACATTTACAAAATCCAAACTCTGAACCTAATAACTACCATAAAATCTGAAAGCAATAAATCTAAATCCAATAGAGATATCCCTCTCTTAGTTTAGAAGGACTAGCTTCTAAGCTTACAAGTGGTTTTGTGGTTACCTCTAGATTTCTTTTACAGCCTTAGGAAATTATGGAGTGATAACAAGCTAAACCATTACCTTGTGGGCAATATGTAGTTGAGTGACTAAGTACAATGTGGTATTTGTGACAAAATTCAACCATTCTTTTAGACTTAAAGGCAACAACATTGTTTATGATTAATATACAACCACAACCAAATATCGACAGAATATTACCTTCCAAGAATTCAATGATGATTGTATTTGTGGTAGGCCTGGTTGGGATTGCTTCTATCCACTTAGTAAGATAATTTGTGGCTGTCAGTATCCATTTGTGTTGACCTAAAGATGATGGATAAATCTCCTCGATGAAATTCAAACCCCACTACTAGAACGTTGCTTCAACTGAAATATGTTTCAAAGGTAAGGGTAAAAGATTCTTCTTTCCTTCAAAAATCTAATATTTATAATAGCTTCATACCCTTTTATGAACATCAACAAACAATGTTGGCTAGTAAAAACTAGCTCTCAGAATCTTATTCGTTGTGGCTTTCCATAAATGGTGACCTCCACAATATCCTTTATGAAACTCAACCATACACTTTTTTGCCTCATATTCCAACAAAAAAAATTAACAACACACCTCCTGGATATTTCCAATACATAAACTGATTTAAAATCAATAATTTTACAGCCTTCAATTTCAGAAATCTTGCTTTGGTTTTTTTCATCCCTTAAGGAGACTATAAATGTTGTAAAACACAGATTATGTTAGCATACCATGGAGAAGAGAGAAAACTTTCAGATACCTGTTGCGAAGGCTCTGAATTGCTGTCATCAGACAAAGCTGCTATGAAATTAATATCCAACACACTCATATTTGAATCTACTATCAACTTAGCGAATCCTTGACCCTTTATCAGCTTAGTAAGCTTAATCTCCAAATCATACTCGAGAATGGCTTATATCCATTAGCCTCTTCTACCTTCAGGATTGGGTTGAGTGAGAATGTCCTTCGCAACAACACTCGGAACATAGAAATCACATGTGAATGAATCACATGAACTCTAAAATCCTTTAAAGTTTTTACCAATGCAAATGTTTTCTTCTCCATAATATTATATTTCAAGGAAGAGTCTCTCAAACCTCGGCTAAAGAAGGTTATGGGTTTCTCATTGCCTTGGTGATTTTTCTGCATAAGGGTTGTTGTAATTGTTTGTTTGAATACAAAAGAGAAAACAATGAAATATTTAGTATAATCAGGACTTGCTAAAATAGTGGCACTAGAGAGAGCCTTCTTTACTTCATCAAATGATTTATTTGTCGCAATAGTCCACCTGATTTCACTTTCCTTCCTCAGTATGTTAGTCATAAATCTAATCATTTCTACCAAATTAGGAATGAATCTTCTCAAAAATTTGACTCTACCGAAAAATGATTGTACCTCCTTATTTCTTGGTATATCAATTTTTTGGATTGCAGCAACCCTGTTTGGATCGATTTTGATGTCATCCTTCGAGATGATATGTCCTAGTAATTTTCCCTCCTCCATTGGAAAATTTGACATTTTTGGATTCAAGGATATGACATACCTCCTGCACTTATCAAAAACATGTCTCAAATGCTACAAATGATCAAAATCAGATTTTGAAAACATGATTATGTCATCAAGATAAACCACAGTGAACTTGTCCTTCTCGTCAACGAATACAATATCCATAACCCTTTGAAAAGTGGCCCCTGAATTCATCAATCCAAATGGAATTTTGGCATACATGAAGGTACCCCAGGAAGTGATGAAAGTTGTCTTTTCTTAGTCATCGGGATGCACCAATATCTTATTGCACCCTGAAAAAACATCAAGCGTGGACATCCTTCTTGAGTTTACCACCTTCTACAATATATGGCCCACCTTAGGCAAGGGGTAATTGTTCTTTAAAGACACCTTGTTAAGGTTTCTGAAATCTACACAAAACCTTATCTCTCATGTTTTCTTCCTCATAGGTACCAAATTGGACAACCATTTTTAAAATCTTAGGGGGCCAATGATCTTTGCATCAAATAGTTTTCTGACTTCCTTTTCAATAAGAGGCAACAATAAGGGGTTTTTTCTTCTTAATTTCTGCTTGAAAGGATTTTGATCTTGCTTGATGTGGATTGTGTGTTGAATGATGCTCTTACCGTATACTTTAAGGTCCTCATATCCCCATGCAAAAACCTCTGAGTATTCTTTTATCACATCAAGGTACCTCTATCTATCTTTAGGACTTAAGGATCTTGAGAGTTTGACAATCTTAGGTTGATGTTTTGTTCCTATGTTACGATCTTCTATTTCTTTTTCAATGGGAACTACCTTTGGATCCTTTGTTACATCATTATGGTCAAACAACTTCTCAAGAGGCACTGGCCCTCTCGGAATTGTATCGTTCTTCAATTGTATAACATCCATATCTATCATTTGATTCTAAAAATTATATAAATATGAACCCAATACTTGTTGTTCATTCTCACTAAAACATTTTTCTTCATCTATGCGTAAATTGGAAAATTCATCAGCCATTTATAAAAATATTTCAAGTTACTTGTCATCTTTGAAAACTTGCCAATATTTCACATTAGCTGGGACTGCTAGCCTGTGTTTAACTTCTATTTCATATTTATTATTGGGATAGATGGGAATATTAAACACACTAGTTGAGGTGGCTAAAGAATTAGCTATCATATTCTACTCCCTGGGAATCATAAATAAATCATATTCTGAAAATAATTGCAGCATTTCTAGGACAACATTTCTATAGGCCCTCCTCTTAGGTTGTTGGGATTGATACAGACCTTTAATTTGTTAGGTCCCTACAATACTAGTGATTCCCCCATTGCTATTGTCATTGTAGCCCTTATTGTAATTATTATGCCCCTATTGTCCCCACATTATTATTAGTGTGCCCCATAGAAGCCCACTATTGTTATCGTTGTGCCCTTAAATTATTATTGTTATGTCAACTTTGATTATATTGTGACCCCTTAGACTCCCATATATAGAAAGGAGGTTTAGCCATTTGTATCATCCAAGAATTGTTCATTTGTGTAATGTAAAGGAGGTTGTCCCCTTGAAGAGGTTGATTTTGAAGGCATTGATATCACTTTTCTTCTATTTTGTGAGCTGGTTGCAAAACATTTGGTATCAGAGCTTTGGATTCTAGGGTTTCGCTACTCCAAACAAGCGCCGAAATTACATCCCAAACAGGTGACCTTGTGAAAATTGTCATAACTTTCTCTTTGAGTATCAGATTGAAATTTCATAAGAAGTTACGAAAATAGGATGGACTGTAGTTTTTTTGCATCATTTTCAAGTCTGAATGTTGAAACATTGACACGTGGCACTTTGTACAAGTTCGCTCTACTAAAAAAGTGTATAATCAAGTCATCTTGGGAGATTGGGCCTAACTCTTTCTTGGAAAATCCAATTTCGATCATACTAGTGGCATTGGAAAGAGGACTCATAGGGCTACCACAGTTCATAATTTCAGACCTTGGAGATTCGAAATTTTAGAGATAGATCAGATTCAATATTGAGCTGCTACAAAGTGAAAAAATGTGTGTAGTTTTTTTAAAATTTTGAATAAATTTGGTTTGAAAAATTAGTTTGAAGGAATTCAAAGGGAATAGTGAAGCATAATTATCATTAATTGATGCCACGAAGAAAGAAAATGGAAACACCTAGTAAGAAACTTGAAAGCTCTTGCATGACTCATGAAGAAGAGGAAGAAATGCAATGTGATATATCAAAATTATGAGACCAAGTGCAACAAAATTCACTCTCACAAAAAGTAATAGAAGCTAAGATGGATGGTTTAAAAAAAGGTGTGGAAGCTAAGATGGATGGAATGGGAGATAAGATGGATGGTTTAAATAAAGGCATGGAATCTAAGATGGATGGTTTAAAGAAAGGCATGGAAACTAAGATGAATGACGTGGAAGCTAATATGGAAGGAAAAATGGAAGATTTGAAGATAGATTTGACAAAGTTGCTACAAGCAATGTTTACTAATGGTGAAAGGGTAGTAAAAGAAACTCATGATGAGAACAAAATAAATGTTAATCATGATTTCATAGACTCTAACGTGGGATTGAAGACCCACCATGTTCCAAAATAAATGTTAATCATGATTTCATCGATATGAGGAAGTTTGATGGAAGGGATCCCATAACATGAATACTACAGATGGAGCAATATTTTGATCTCCATAATGTGCAAAACACACAAAAGGTACGATTGCAACTTTATATTTGGAACCAAATTAGTTTGTATGGTATCGATGGCTTTGCTCTCGTAAACAAACTATCACTTGGGCAATTTTTACAGAAGAAATGATAGCACATTATGAGGATACAAAAAGAAACACCTTTTTAGCCAATTGATAAATCTCAAACAAAAGGGTTCAATGATGGAGCACATTGAAGACTTCTAAATGTTAGGATATTCCGACACATAGGAAATAGTTAAGTATAACTTGGTTTAGTGTAGTGTTAGTTAAAGTGTATTTATTTACTATGTACATTTGTAACTTACAATCTGACAGTCATGATATGTTCTAGACATGAAGTGATCTGACGGTTCATTCTCTCCTCAATATTACCGACACTTGATCCATGACTTAACACCTGATTGGTCTATGATCTCACTTTAAAGAGCATGGAGGGTCATTTGTAGGGTGACCGTTCATGAGAGAAGCTTATGTAAATTTTCTTTCTTTTATTAATAAATTGTCTGAAGTGGATGCTACGTTGGCTCAGGTTGTGGATTGTTTCCCTCTTCGAAGGTTTTAACCACATCAAGAATACTGGTGTATTGATATGTGATCTGTTTGTGAGCGGTGTCCTTTGGTCTTCTATCTGAGCAACTTACTCTGTAAATTCCTACATGGTATCAGATATATTTGAGGGCCACATCTGTTGGTGATCCAAATCGGAAGCTGGTAGAACTGCATCTGACTATCATTTCCTATATCTATTATTTCCAACCAGTTTTAGGTCAAGAGGACTGGTCTATTGTGTTAAAATCATCTGTTTCAGTGAGGAACCCCTTTTGTTTCATGCGAAAAGGTTTTTGGTAGCCCTAGATACGTCATTTTTAAGATCTGGAGGTATACAGTGTTTATTTACAGTTATAGTTATTTTCTCTCCTTTTTATTTTAGTTTATTTAGCTTTCTGTTTTTTATTACCAGATCTATACCTTCATTTATGCATATGCTATTTTCTCTGCGACTTTGTGCGATCTGGGTAAATTAGAAATAGAAAGAAAGGATTTTTCTCATGCGTATGCTCTTTTCTGTCGTGCCTTAGTGTGATCTCAGAAAATCAGAAACATTGAGGAAAATATTTAGTTTTCAGTGAAAGCTAACTTCAAGCCATAAATTTTGGTGTTTTTTGCATGTCCGTGTTGGGTTGTGTGGTTTTTTGTTTTGTAGGTAAAAAGAACTTTTTCAAGTAAGCATGCACCCCAAAGCTTCAGTGATTAAAAACAAAAAAAAACCCTGTTATCGGGAAATCTAGTGTCCACTCGGAGCTGCTAGTCCCACTAAGACTGGTAGCTATCTTAGAAACAAACAAACTAAAACTACTTTTGCTTTCCTTTATGAGAAGTAGATAAGAGGAGAACAAAGGACACCAACCTCAGTCTTGCGCTTGGTTCCTTATTTAGTTCTCTCCCTTCTGACAGATCTTTGCTCGTTCCTCTTTGGTATGCCCAACTTCAAAGAGCACCTGTGGAATCAAAGCAGCATAATACTATCGAAGAACAAATATCTACAGTCATAAGCAATACAGGACCAGATATGTATTGGCCACACAAATGCATATATCATCAAACATACAAGAATGTGGAGGAAAACTTGAATAGCTTTATTAATATCAAGAATAGCAAATAAGATTACAACCAATTATTCTGACCCAACATCATCCTCCAGCAAGAAAGCCCTTCTTCACCTCATGTAAAGCTTAGATCACCCAACACTATGATGTTGCACCAGGAAACCAACAGGACTTCCTTACAAGATACAAGGTTCCAGCCTCTGGATCTCTGTGATGAGGGATCCATATATAGATGATTGTAGGTGGGTGAGTCAGCTTCTGGGGATTTTGATTAGTGTCCCCTCTCTAATAGTTCTTGATTCCACTTGGAGATTGATGATCTCTTACTCATCCCTACGCGAATTCAGAGAGGCAAGTGTCAGAGGAGAAGTTTCTAGAAGATTCTATGAGCCTCCACCTCGCAAACTGTCCCTGCCATTTGTCCATTCTGGCCCATCGTACCCTACAGAAGGGCTTTCCAGTATGCATCACACCCTTTACACTGAGTAGGCGAGATGCATCGCACCCTCTGCACTGGGCGTTCTGTATGGTCCAGTTTTGACCAATTCTGAGTAGTTTTCTGTGGAGAACTTCTAGGAGATGATGTAATCAGCTGACCTTGTTCCTTTAGGGAGTGAAGCAAGACTTTTAGGGACTTAGGAGCCCTTGGTTTATGGACATTTTTTATTGGGGTTGCATGCCCAAAAATGTCTATAACAGTTTCCCCCTAAAGCATGAAGTCGTTAATATTTTGATGTCGGGTGAAATGCTTTATCATGAGGATCTGAAGTTTTTTTGAGCTGGAAGGTGACCTGTAATAAGATACAATACAATACATTATCTTCATAATATTTTTCATGATCTAGCTGAGACGGGAATTCCCATGCTCAGCTTTATAAATTCATTTTCATGTACATAGGACAGACAATCGTTTGTGTAGCAGACTGATGATTCGGACGGAGTCATCATCCTTTGATTTGGATGATCATCTGTTCAGCAATGATGTACATTTGATGTCATTATATTCCTAAATATATGGCAACTCGGATGGATGAAACTAGATCCGGGGTCTTCAAAACGCGTTCAATCTTCACTCGGAGTACAATTCGATCCATGTGAAAGATGTTTTGGAGTCGAACATGGAAAGACATCGCCTGATTACTAGCCAATGATGTAAGTTGTTAACAGGCATGAGAGGAATCACCAATAATGAAAATGACCCTCAAGGTGCTATAGTACAATTCATGTGGTGTGAAAAAGGGACTTGGCATCGAACACCATGCAAAATCTTTCGGTCGAAGGCCATTGATGTAAACTTGTTGCCGGAAGTGAGAAACTTGCCATTGAGGCATGCAAACTTCAAAGTACTGAAAGGGTTGTTCCTAGGTCGACTTCTTGGATAATGAGCTGATGTCGACAAGAAACGACCCGTCATAGGAGGGCCTTAATAAATCCCACATCTACGACATGGAATGGAGCAAATGATTTCGGAGGTGAAACGATCTGATGATACAAGGTTCAGGGTGGCAGTCATGAAAGAATGGAGCGTGAATGTATTGCAGTGGATGAGACACAGGTGAATTCTCTGAGCGACTTCTCTTGAACATACTGGTGACACTGACAATGGATTGGTAGTGTTAACCCCAAAGATGGATGTTGTGACGAACCAATGGTAATATGACCGGTGAATGTAATAACCCAACCCAACTCGGATGTGGAGTGAAAGTGTCATGTTCAAGAGAAACCTGCTACCAATAAATTTTCTTCAAGTTTTCTTCCCAATTTTCCCCAGTCATTGCTGACCAATACCTCTTTATTTTTATCAAGCTTGAGGAGGATAACATATACTTGTTCTATAATTCACCCTTCAAGCGAACCCGTCACTATGTTCTAACGAGCCTAACGACAGTGAAACTCGTTCTTGTCTATACGACAAGTTTGTCACTATTGATTTTAACGAGTTTAACGACAATGATAACTCGATCCTTTTTCAATTTTAGAGAGTCTGAAAAGGGACGGAAAGGAAACTCCAATGATCCTTTTTCATCATATAATCCCTTAAGCCCGAAAAAGAATAAAACAATACGAAAGGGATGAAATTTCGATAGTTTTAACGAGCCGAATAAGACAAGCACTTGATCTTTTTGTGTAATAATCCCTCAGGTCCAAAAAGATTAAAATCTAGAGGAGGGATAGCACTTCCGGTCACTTTAACGAGCTGGAGAGGCCAATAGCTCAGCAATATTTTCATATTTTACGAGTCAGGTGAAGAGAGCTTAAAGGAGACTCGTTTTTTGAGGAACGAATGATAATTTTGGGTAGCAGTTGATTCCAGGTAAGCTTTGGAATTTTTCCAATCACGACAGTGTCACAAGGATGGCTAACAAGATCACTCGTCACAGCTATTCCTAAAAAAGGTAAACAATCAAATGGTGGCGTATGATCGGCTAAAAAAAAAGTGGAGGTGATGATGAGAACATGACCAAGGCTTAAAAGCTGATGATAATGCATTCACAATGGTTATTTACCGAAGATCGGTTCATTTTTTAATGAGCTTAAACTTTGGGGGAAACATTTTCTCATTGCTTAGGTTTAATTTTTAACGAGATTGAACTTCACATAAAAACTACTCATGCCAGTCATATAATAAGGTTATCTCATCTATAGATGCCATTTTTTATGGAGCTTGCACCTTTCAAAGCTTTGCCCCGAATCCTTTCTTTATGCAAGTTAGGAACGACCAATCCTACGAGTTTAAAGGGTTTGAGAATCTACAAACTAAGAAAATAAATGGTCACTTTCGCTTGCATGTGAAAAGGTTTGCATGCCCCCGGGGATAGTGAAAAATTTCCTGGCTACCATTTAGAAGTTCTTGTTTCGACAAGACAGTTTCCATCCACATAGCAGATAGAAACACTTCCTGGCTTAGTCCATCTGGACAAAGGTGATTCTGAATCCCAACCACCTAACTTTGACGACGGAATCTTATTTCGGTCTAATTCCCTCTTCCTCTACGGACGGGTATCAGACCAGTCATTTCCCTTCGCGGAAACCTACTCTATACCTAGAGTTTCCCTACCGGAGCAGGACAGGGTGCATGCCCCCTGGGTTTCAGTCATGTCCTCCCGAATCACTCGCGCTCTTCAGGTGGACGGACTGGAGATTGATGAGACATTCCTTGCGTGAAAAGACCATTTAGGGATGGCATTTGACTATTAGATATGTGTGAGCTAGGGAACGAAAGTTGGTCTACGAGCTGGACCACTCGGCCTTCATGCGAAAAACACATTACTCTAAAGAGTGAGGAGACAATGGCTCCCATGCTATAAATATAGTCGCACCCAAGGAGTAGATTATAATCTAGGGGTCCTTGGACTACCATTACGTTCATATCAACGGTTTTCCTTCTCAACGTTATGGGCACATTGGGAAGTATCCCTAACAGTCGATTGGTTCCTTTATCGAAGCCTATTAGATTTCTCATCTCAGGCAGAAGCGATGGTGAACCAAGCACTTTCCAAGCAGTTGAGGAAAGGATACTCACAGAAGCCCCTTCATCTATGATGGTACCGGCCAGGACCATTCTATAAGCTTGTACAATGATTTGGAATGGTACACTAGCCGGTAAACGGGGTCTACCTAGTAGATTCCAATTGAAGGAAACTACTAGGTTGCTTGGAGGTGGGACCGAATAGATGGCTAGATATGACTCTGACGAACTTCCTTCCTGCGGTAAAGGAATGGGTAGATTGCCCCCATGTTCATCGGAGTCTGTGTTTACAAAAAGAATTTGAACGGTGTCGTTCTCATTCTCTTCAGTGACTGTATCAACTTAAGATGGACCTTCTGAAGGCAAGACCGGGTCGACTGCCACTTCGACCTTTTGACTTTCGTCTCGTATGGATTTAGAGGGTTTATCTTCAATGCTAGACGCTTTGACCGACCATAATGGCGTGCCAGTCATATTTTCAACCAGTGATGGACTCGGCAAGAGTTTCTTATATCCAGGAGGAAGCCGTAGCGGTGAAGCCAGACGGTTATCCAAAACTCTTTTAGCTTCGTCTAGGAAGGGACAGCGGTGGACAACGTGATCGCCTTCACACAGTTTACAAGGAAATTTGCATTTCCTTTTCTATCCAGATACTTCACTTTCACCAGTTGACGATTTACTTTCAACACGATCAGAGGTTGATGACACCGGATTGTGAAAATGAGGAGACCAGTCCCTTAAGATCCGAGGGATGCAAGGAAAATCTCGATGATAATGGTCTCCTTTGCAAATGACACATGGAGATTTAGGCTTGGACAGTGCAATGTGTGGATTTTTGCTAGACGATGCATGGTTGCCCCCTTCTTTTGGCTCCTTCTTCTTCTTTTCCTTTTTCTCCTTCCGCTTTTTCTTCTTCTCAGTTACTTGATCTTTAGCTTTACCAGCTTCATCAAGCGAAGAGGAAGGAGGAGAGGGAGAAACGGACGAAGTAGAAGGTTGGGGGGTAACTCTAGTATCATCTAGTTGCTAATTTGATTGTTCAGGAATCGCGGTGGTTTGAACGACAGAGGTCGAGAAGAGCCATATTGGCAAGCCAATTGTCAATCCTGGAAGTGACAATGTATCCATATGAGGTGCACCAACATCTCCCCAAGAGGAGAAGGGACTAGGATTTCCTCCAAGGGGAAACCCTTGGTTGGTGGACTCCATTTTCTCAACCTAAGATCAACAAGGGAACAGTGACGTTATTCTGATTAAAATAAATTTTAGACGCTTTGACACAACTTGTTTTTTCAATTTTTAAGAGTAGAGAAAAAACAAAATATGACTCTAGCTGCCTTCGATTTTTAATGAGCCTGAAGTGACAAGTGCTCAGATGGACCTTTTCCTTTAAGGAGTCTGAAAAGGAACGAAAGAGGCTACTCTAGAAATCTAGACAAAGGGATTACCAAACCAATCGCAAAACTGCATAATACCTTTTACGGTATGGCAGTCAATCTTCCCGAACATTGTGTTCAGTGCATTGCGATCAATAGGGCAACAGACACGGCTTCCTAAGGATAAAGGATATAGCCTATTGTGGTCTCCCAATATATAATCAACAGTACGTGGGAGCACAAGTTCGTACTGGCACTTGTCGTCTCAAAGAGGAGGAATCACCCAACCAACAATGAAAGTGATAGTTACCAGGCTTTACGACACTGGAATACGTCTCTAGCCTAGACTTCTAAATGTTGTGCGTTAGGTTCCACATCATTTTTATGTTCGTTAAATTTATTTTACAGTTGATCTTGCTTAAGAAATTTTCCTTTCAGGTTCACTGCGTGATGTAGATATACAATTCCTAAGATGCAATCTAATATGATAAACAATCGTTTAATCTTCTTTTTGCAATGAAAATCCTAGCTACTAAGGAAAGAGAACTGAGGGTCTTTCAACATAAAGCACAGAGCACACACTAACTGCACTGTCCTAAATCAAATCAACAAGCAGTCTAAATGCAAATGCACATGCATGTATTTGTTTTTAGCCTTCTTAATGTGTGAATGACAAGAAGAATGCTAAGTACAAATCTGAATTATCTTTTCAAAGTGACAATACTAACAATTTTTCTTCAAAATACGAAAGGAAGATAACGAGGACACTTTGTGATTTTGAATTGAAAACTACTTTCGACACTTGAAAAACCACTAATTCAAATCTAATACAAGAGTAACAGTATAATTGACTATCAAGAACAATAGGATTCTTTTCTATGACTAAAAACGACACTTGCGACACTTCCAAATCAAGAAACGATAGTTCGATTACGCTACTTCTTTGTAAAAGAGAACTGAAAATGGCGCACAATACATAAAAAAATTTACAGTTCTTTGCACAATTGAGGAAGAATGATGGAAAGGAAGGGGGTTTCCACAGTGGTATATTGATCACATACAGCAAAACTCCTGAATAGAGCTGAAGAGAGTGAAGAAAAACCAAAGTCTAAAGGCAAAAATTAGCCTTCTCTAACCATCGCACCTGTTATACAGGGAATCCAGTATGCATCCCACCTACTGCACATGGGAGGTGCAATGCATACAGACTTCCTTGAAGAGAGGGTGTGATGGTACTAGTGTAAGACTTTTACTTGGTCTTTGCTCACTGTTTGCAATTCAGTTCAGGGATTTAGGCCAAGCAAGTGGTGTTCAGTAAATATAAATCACAGGGGTTGATCTAATGAGGTTACTAGAGCCACCACTAGGGTAATTAGAAAGTTTGCAAAATCGATTGTTCAATTTATAAACAGAACCCGGAGATAGACTGAAGTAGCATTGATCTACTTTGCACATGCATAGCAAATGCAGTTCGAAGGCTAGCTCACTTGACTTCAAGCTCCATCTGTAAGTTTATAAAACAAACAAATATAGACAAGCAAACAATCTATTCATTCCCCAGCAGAGTCGCCATTTTGTTATCGGGAATAGTGTCCACTCAGAGTTGCTAATCCCACTAAGACTGGTAGCTATCTTAGAAACAAACAAACTAAAACTACTTTCGCTTTCCTTTATGAGAAGTAGATAAGAGAGGAACAAAGGACACCAACCTCAGTCTTGCGCTTGGTTCCTTGCTTGGTTCCTCTCCCTTCTGATAGACCTTCGTCGCTTCTTCTTCACCTACCTAGCTTCAAAGAGCACCTGTGGAATCAAAGTAGCATAATACTATCGAAGAACAAAGATCTACAGTCATAAACAATACAGGACCAGATATGTATTGACCACACAAATGCATATATGATCAAACATACAAGAATGTGGAGGAAAACTTGAATAGCTTTATTAATATCAAGAATAGCAAAGAGGATTACAACCAAATGTTCTGACCTAGCATCATCCTCCAGCATGAAAGCCCTTCTTCACCTCATGTAAAGCTTAGATCACCCAACACTATGATGTTACACTAGGAAACCAACAACACTTCTTTACAAGATACAACATTCCAGCCTCTGGATCTCTTTGATGAGGGATGTATATATAGATGATTGTAGGGGGGTGAGTCAGCTTCTGGGATTTTGATTAATGTCATCCCTTTGATAGTTCTTGATTCCACTTGGAGATTGATGATCTCTTACTCATCCCTGGGCGAAATCAGAGAGGCAAGTGTCAGAGGAGAAGTTTCTAGAAGATTCCAAGATCCTCCACCTCGCAAACTGTCCCTGCCATTTGTCCATTCTCACCCATCGCACCCTACAGAAGGGCTTTCCAGTATGTATCACACCTTTTACATAGAGCAGGTGAGATGCATCGCACCCTCTGCACTGGGCATTCTGTATGGTCCAGTTTTGACTAGTTCTGAGCAGTTTTCTATGGAGAACTTTTGGGAGATGATGTAATCAGCTGACCTTGTTCCTTTATGGAGTGAAGCAACACTTTTAGGGATTTAGGAGCCCTTGGATTATGGACATTTATGATTGGGATTGCAGTGCCCAAAAATGTCTATAACAGTAAGGTTTATATAAGTTTTATCATTACTTCTCTAATGGGGGATTTGGTATAGATTCATATAGAGAGGTTTTGGTCCTGATTTTTTAAAATCCCTCTTAATACTTGATAGATTCATAGATTTGGAGTTAAGATGGATTTTGATTTTTTCCAATTGTTCACTATGATTAATAAAATTCAAGTTTAACATGAATCTAGGCAGAGTAGTTAGAAGTAGCATGTGTTTGTGAGATTGAAATATAGTTCAATCCCTTTGTTTAATGAAAGTGTTTAAATCATGTGATTAATGATTTGATATTTTTTATGCCATTGTTGATGTATATGCAGGAAACAAATTAGATGCTTTTCTAAATACTTCAAATTCAGTTTCCTCTGCAGATGTTTTCCAGTGGTTCTTCAATGGTGGTGATAATTGCAGCTTCATAAATTTCCCTACCTTTGGCCTGAAAGCTTGGAAACATAGGTAAATTTTCTGATAACAAAGATGATAGATTTTATTTATTTATTTATTTTTTTTTTTTGAATTGGGCTTTATGCAATATGTGATATATGTTACCCATTGTAGTTTTTACTTCAATTTGAGCACAACATACGTGGGAGCAAGTATGATCTACCAAAATATTGTCAATATATCACTGCTTATTGGAGCATTAGCTCCATGGGGTCTCATGTGGCCTTAACAAATTCTTTGCAGCATAGGATTGGGTGTAGAAAAATGTGGCTCCTTTTGTTCCAGGTACAAATATAATCGCCATATCAGTGGGAAATGAGATTCTTTCCATGGGAAACAAAGTGCTAATATCCTCTGTAGCCTTTTCTATAAGCTTTTTCTTTCCCAGCATAACTCTGGAAATGTACTATCAAGCCCTAAAACTAGAAAGGAAAATCTGAAAAAAGAGACAATAGGTATAATTATCAAAATTTTTAAAAAAGATACACCATGTATAATTATCATATGACCTAAAACCTTGAAAATTACATATGGAACTCAGATTTAAAATTCACCCAAGGCATTCCATCGATGGTGGTGACGATATTAGTTATTGGGTTATCAAGGTATTGAACTGGTCCCACTGGGCCCATTACATTTGAAAATAAAAGAGTCATGTTCTTGCATACTTCGTATAGTGTCTTGATTATAGTCTATCATCAATAGATTGATAATATTTTATTAATTTATCAAATTTGATCCATAAATAGCTGAACGAAATCCATTGGATAATGTTTAATGTAATGGTCAGTGAATACATCAACTCCAAAAACATGGGGAAATAAGCCTTTGAGAAACAAGTTGAATCAAGGCTGGTAAGATTCTTTCTTCCTCTTTAATTCAGCTCTCACCACAAGGAAATACTGAAGGAAGACTTCCTCCTGTTGGTGCTTATGTAATCAAACAAGGGGCATCCAATAGGAAAATTCATTCCCCCATCTTGCTTCTTGGGGATTCTCCATCATGTATTCAAGCTTCTGCTAAAAGAAAATCATAAACATGAACGAAGTGAATGATAGGAGCAAAAGAATTGGAACAGAATATTCATGATGCACCGTGTTCTCACATGGAGTCCTGGTGACGGTCTCATATTCACTAGAAGGAGTGTTTGGATTCAAATGTTTCATGCTTTCTGGTAGGATGATCTATCCTTGGCTGTCGATTTTACAAAACGTCAAGTGTTTTGATGTTAGAAATATTTCTTAAACATCAAAAAAAATATTCCATAACATCATCTGCTCTGGAATCCAAAGTAATGCAATTTAGGACTTTTGAGAAAACAAAAGCTACAAACTACTCAACCAATTTTCTTCAATTTTACTGATTTATATTTTTTTTAGTCCCAACGTTGACATTGAACCATCAAGGGTGCCTGACATGAAAAGGATGTATAGCTCAGCGTTGATGGTACATGACATAGATGACATGGCAGGTGATAGCCATCCTTATCTTGATTGTAGATTCTGGAAATGTTCCAAAATCTTATGAACAAGAGAGAGGTCAAACAATTGACTTCATTCCTTTCCATTAGATTCCATAATATTCTCATAATTTGCAATCCAGTTAAGTTCAGTTGTAGCAAAGGATTACTTGTGGTGTTACATAGTAGACTTTAGAAAATATTTTAATGTGGTCCCTAGAGATATGGGATTGACTCTCGAAGATAGGCTTCCCAGCCGATAGGGAAAGCAATAGTTCACGATTTGCATGATAAGGATGAGGCCAAAATTTGAACCGAGGGTGTGTTGGACTGTTTTAACAGTGTTATCGGAGTGAAGAAAGGGTACCTATTATTCCCAACATTGTTTTTGGGGAAGGGCTGAACATCGCAGTAATATTAAAAATGTTGCTATGTGCAGATGATGCCATCTTAGCAGCAAGAACACTCTGAAGCTTAATAGATCACCTCATAGCACTAGAAACTTTATGCTTGGGAGGTTGATATAAATAAACCAAAGATGTTAAATTCATACCCGCTTGCCTTGGAAGCAATAAAGTTGTTGATTCTTTACAGAAAATGCATGGATAATATGTGTAGCAAGCATCTCCCATGTAAGATCAACAAGGAATTCCTTAACAGAATGAAAACAAATTGGAGATACAATGTAGAAAATGGATCAAAATTTGTTTCATAAAAGAGAGAATGCCCAATTCACAAAAAGGAGATGAAAAAATACATAAAATGTTGCCATAGGACAGTTAAACTGTACAAAAAGTAACAATAGCATATTAACTAGTTCAACCCCACAATATGCTAGACTGAGATACAAAGATATCTAAATTAAATATACCATGGAGAGGAAACATGCATTAGCTCAATTTAGGAAAATATCATAGGTTATGGTTACAATATGAGACAAGTAGATAGAGTCAACCCAAAGAGGAATGGGACAACAGGACTTGTCAAGTTTTTGACACTTTCGTTCTTTAGCTTCTTACTGGGAACTTAACAACTTGTTTCCTCCTGTGGGGGTAGTAGAGATCAATCAACATTTTTTTCTTCAATTGAAGGCATATAACCACATTAAAAAAATTCTTGATATGGGAAAGAATTGGTGGGAAAATGGTATCTATTTACAACAAAATGGATGACATTGTAGGAAGGGTATCAAGGGTGATTCATATCAAGAACAAATTGGTATAGGAGCACCCAAATAGAGTAGTTGACCTACCCCAAGGGGGTTTCCCAGATAAGCAGTCAAATGTTTTTATTCAAAAAGACTTAAAAATGTGCTTTATATAATTTATCTTCTTCCTTAATATAACATACCTACATTTGACTTTTCATACTTCTGTAAAGGTTTGGCCTCAAAAGGAAATAACTTTCTGTCCCATACACCAAGTAGTGTGATGGATGTTAATAAAACCTTGATCGATCATGTTTGATTCAATGGTATAGTAAGGGTGCCCTATATGAAAAGGGCATATAGAAAGGCACTCAACAATGAAAGTGCATGGAGCTCAATGGTCGTGGTACCATATGGGTGTTCAGTGTGAAATGTGCATGGAATTAGATTATGTTATAATGGTTCCTGACATTAAGGATGGCATATAAATGACCTGGTAGGGGTAGATTAAGGGTGCTCAAAATTAAAAGGGTGTGATCATATGGTAAGGATGCATGAAATGAAAGAGGAATGTGGCTCAGTGGTAAGGAACTTGACAAGGCTACCTGGTATGAAAAGGGCATGTATCTTAGCAGTGTGTTCAGAGTGTCTAGTGTCAAATGGGCATGTGGAAACTTAATTATACAATGAGGGTCTCCAACATGAAAATGGCATGTATTTAGCTTAGTAACACACAAGGGTTCCCACTTCCTAGTATAAAAGGGCATGTTCCTAGCCCAACAATACATAAGGGTACCCAAGATGAAAAGGGTGTGTAGCTAACTAATCCATATGGGGAGGGAAACAAGTATACAAAGGGCATGTAACTCTTGATCACTTACAGTAAGGATGCCCAGCATGAAAAGGGCATGTAATTATTGGTAGTGGTACACTAAGGATGCCCAATGGTAAAAGGGAAGGTAGATAAGTTGGTACTAATAAGATAGGGGTGTCAGTCATTAAAAAAGGGCATGTAGGCTAATTGGATTAGCGAGGCAAGAGAACTCACCAAAGAAAACGTGTATGTAGGTGAGAGTGAAAAACATGTAACAATGCGGGAGAGCCACCAGCCATTTGGGGGTGAGTCTAGTCTGTCCAATTTTTCAACTTCTTCATCTGTATGAAGTTAATTAATTTGAACAAATAATTTTATAGTTGCGCTTGATAGAAAGTTCATATGTGTAGTTTTTAATCACTGCAGAAACACAAACCAATGATATTAAGAGTTGTTGGATGCAGAGAATATATACAATGCTTGATAGTAGCTAGCAACACTCATGAAACATGAAAATATAAAATGAAGTCCCCATAGAGAAATTTACCCACCAGACATCTCTTAAGAGATTCAAAATTCCTAAAAGGGTTAAGGAAAACCAATAGACTAAGATTTTTTCTTTTTCAAAATATTTATGGTTAGAAAAATTTAATGTATAAACTTATGAACATATCATAGTACAAGAAACTTGATCAAGAGACCTTGTTTTTCATTATGTTCTAGTTTTCTTTCCTATCTCGACACATACATAACAGAAGACAACTTATATACATAACATAATCCATAATATAAATTGTTAAAACATCCTATATACATAACAGAAAAAAACTTATATACATAACATAATCCATAATGTATATATTGTTAAAACATTATATACATAAGAGGGTAAAGGAGAATTTTTTCCGTATCAAATTGAATTTGTATCCATATTCAAATTCAAATTTCTTAACTATGTAAGAAAGGACCATTGAAAGTGATGTGGGATAGGTAGGATCCACGGAGTGGGTAGAGGAGAACTATGATTTATTGTACTCAAGAGCAGTCACATATATCAATGTGGATTGTGCAGTTGTAAGGCCATGTTTTATTGCTTCTTCTACACCCCAACTAGATAACCTTCTCAGGGAGGCAACCAAGCAGGCTTAATGTATAAACTTATGAACATGTGATAGTACAATAAACTTGATTAGGAGACCTTGTTTTTCATTGTGTTGTAGTTTCCTTTCCTATCTTGACACATACATAACATAAAACAACTTATATACATAACATAATCCATAACGTATATTGTTAAAACATCCTACATACATAACATAAAACAACTTATATACATAACATAATACATAATGTATATATTCTTAAAACATTATATCCATAACAGGGCAGAGGAAATTTTATTTTTTATTTTTTATTTTTTTTTAATTTTTAAATTTTAATTAATTAATTAATTTATTTATTTATTTTTATTTTTATTTTTATTATTTTTTTATTTTATTATTTTTTTTATTTTTTATCAAATTGAATTTGAATCCATATTCAAATTTGAATTTGTTAACTATGTAAGAAAGGATCATTGAAAGCTAATATTTGGTGATGTGGGATAGGTAGGATCCACGGAGTGGGTAGAGGAGACCTATGATTTATGGTACTCAAGAGAAGTCGAGTATATCAATGTGGATTGTGCAGTCACGGGGCTAGGTTTTATTGCTTCTGCTACACCCGAACTGGATAATCTTCTCAGGGAGGCAACCAAGTAGGTTTGATCCTTTTCTAAGTATATGGTTTTGAGGAAACAATCATAATTATTCTAATAAATTTATTCAGGGCTTATTGAATGTGAATGTTAGAATTTTTTCAGTATATCATTTCTGCCTTCTCATAACTTACTATATTTGTTTTTAGGTTATAGATTCTGATTATGCACCCCAAACTATCTATGAATCCTGGTTTGCAACTAACAATAAATATGAGCCAGCTATGGTATGCTATACATATATTTTGATGTTCTATTTTTTTTTTTAAAGTTATAACTTAATATTTTAGTCTCTTGATAATATTATAATCAGTTTAGTTTCTTTGCTATGGGTGAATGTCAGATTGGTAGACTAGGAAGAGGAGGCTCAGACTTTACTTCTTTCTTGCATTACGTTAGAGTTACTGCAATAGAAATTTACTATGGGAATGGTTCGACACAATTTCATCATCTTAATATGCTAGTCTTTTATAATCATTTTAGTTTAAGAGAAAAAAGTTTGAAACCTGACAGAAACAAAATTATAATATGGCATCATAAAAAGATATTAATTTAAGAAAATATGTTCACAGATTATCCAGTCTACCAACACGTGGATGGAAAAATTTAGAGACCCACACTTTCACAGACATGTTGCAAGTAATTATACCATCTAATCTACCCCCCAAATCATATTCAAAGATCAAATCATGTATGTAACCCCTTCTGGTTTGGGATGATACCAAAGGAGTGAATTCTAATTAATGTTTCTAAAAAAAGGCTATGGTGAGTTTTCTCAATAGTGGTGGGAATTTGGGGAATAATTTCACTCAAGTTTGGTGATGAGGACATCCTACCTTTCAACTACGAGAATTATGCTGATGAACTCAAGGTAATGCAATCATGGCTATTAAATATTGGCACAATGGTTATCGCAAAATATGCAAAATATTTCTGACGTGTTTGAGCCTTGTAAGATATGTAAAATATTTCAGATGTTTTTGGGAATTCATGTATGTCACTTAGCATTTGTCATTTTTTATAATAACCCTCAAAAGAAAAAGAGAATATCAGTAACCATTATTTATATTGTAAAACAATTTATATAAATAACATGGTTGACACATCTTTATCCCATGAAACCCTATAGTCCTATTTCTCGTTCATTTTCCCATTTCTGGTAACATAGTTTACAAATAATTTGAAATGAAATTTGAATAACAACCCAAAATTAATGACAACTTACCATATAAATGGTCAAAATACCGTGAAAATACTACACCAAGAATCCCAATAACAAGATCATTAATTATCTACACAATAATGAAATGTTGATTATCAGGTCAGATGTTATTATTAGCCAAAAGATTTCAAATCCAAGGCAAAAAGCAATGCAATATATGAGAATGGAAACACATATAAAAACCCCGTCAATAGCCTTTCTGATGATGGCAATTTCTTCAAGATCAACCTTGACATGAGAAAGGGTCTTTAGATGATGAATTACTCTTGGAGGTCCTCTGAGCATTTTGTTGTCTTTCATCCACAACAACATAACCATAAATTGGAAAATATGCAAAGCTATACACCAAACCACAAACATCACACCCCATAATGCCTACAGAATTCCTATTAAATTCCAAATGGGTAGGTTGCTTCCATGCCATATATGTGGTATACATGGCATGGATTCAGGCTGACAATTTTTTCTGGTAAAATCCAATAATAGGGACATGAGTGATATGCAATGTCCTATACAGTGATGTATTTTAAGAATGAAATTGGCCTCATCTTCTATTGATTTGTAATTCAAAACGTGGATTTTCCATGAAGGCAAGGAAAGGTCTAGAGGTGGGGTGGTAGCCAATAGGGTTGTATACTTCTCAATAACATTAAAACCCTCGGTTAGGAAACACTGAGCTCTGGCACTATAACATGATTATCTATATCAAAAAGTTTCCGGAGCTATTGTTGATGCCTTTTTTTCTCTCTTTTGCATCCACAGATAAATGATAATCTCAACTCCTCATTCCAAATGAAACTTTCCATTAAATTTATTAAAAAATTTGTAACATTTGTAGTTTTCTAGAATTTGATGAAGATGAAAGAGCCAAGGATAGAGCACACAGAGATGATAACAAAGCTCCACCCCATCAAGGATATTGCAGAAAAAACTTGTATCATCCCTGAGCATATTCTAGTAAAGGATGGGTTCAAGAGATTGCTTGACTTTTAAGAAACGTGATGGACCTATACCATATGGAAAAGAAGATTTCAGAAGCATGGGTTATATTCAAAAAAATAGTCTTCAATGGCAATGATTGTCACATATTTTTCTCTAATATTGTATGTTTGATTGTCATCCACTACTTATTTCTAGAACCAACGTTGAATCAGCAGAAAGGAGGAATATGTTTTTTTTATTGTAATCTCCCTTCCTAATTATTTTCCCAAGGTGAGGAGAAAATCAATTTTGGAATTTTTTTTATTTTGGCTTAAGGCAAATTTGATGGGAGAACTTAGGAAAAAGGGGGTCGATGTGCCTTTTAGTGGATTGTGGGGGCCACAAACCCACCCAAAATACACACTCCATGAAGGCATTTTGATTTTACTAAGTGGGGATCAAAATATTTGAGGGGCCCACATGGGGCCCAAGGGAGAAATCATAAATAGAAGGAAGGGAGCAGCATTTGGGGGCTTTTGATAAGTTTAGAATTTCATTGTTGCTTTGGTTGTTTAGCTAACCTACAAGTGTTGTTCAACACAAGAGCTTCCCAAGGAGTGAATCTCGCCCCTCTCCTCAGTGGACTTCGAGTGCCAGCCTAGGAGGTATTTGTTTCCCATTGGAGATAGAGAGAAGATCACCCAACAAAGGAGAATGCTACCTTGGCTAGGAAGGATGTAGTTTGGGAGCAGTTGGGTCGTAGTGGGAGAGATTGCATGCCTGGTCTAGTAGGGGAGTCAAGTAATTCAATTGTGAAGGTTGTTGGAGGTATCCACATCGAGTTGCCACTTCGTGCTAGAGAAATTACAGCAGGAAGGCCATTCAAATACCCAGGTCGAGCTATTGGTCGAAGGGTCTATGTCATCTTATTGGCTTTGTGGGCCCTGACCCATGTCCAACGTTAGTCAGCCAAACAAATCCCTACAATACCGGACCTTTCGGCATCAGTCCATGGAGCGCAAACTTAAGTCTCACCTGAGGCAGTATGGGGGGATGTTGGAACCAAGTTTCCGCACCTTGAGATAATTTTGATGTCGGTTTATAAGTCCTACTCCTGCCTTCACACAGGTGGCTATGCCTTTAGGGCTTATCATTCTTACCTTTTATCCTGCCCTTCAGTACCTCCATGAATGTGTACGGTTGAACTTTGCGCAACCCTAACTAGTGGTTTAGGTACTTTTGCACTGCTATGATAGTGTATTGTATAGGTTGCCTAGTTATCTCAAGTGTTTTACTTATCTTACCAATCAATTACAGTTAACATCACATAAATTGATATTCTTTCTTGTGTTCAATTAAGAGATATAATAACATACATTCGCACATCAAATAAACACTGTAAAATAAACCCAGATCGCAATATAATCATATGCATTAACAGAGACTAAATACACAATAATTGCATAATACTTCTTTTTATTGATATCTTCTATTTTAATACAGACTCTATCTGCCCCGTGCACATAGATGCAGGGGTCTATGCACTCAGTTGCGGACTCCCACCCTAGGCCTTTGCACACTTAGCTACAGAGCCTCTACCTACGCTAAGACTTGAAAACACTTAGACTTTTCTACCAAAACCTTCCCAAGCTTAATTGTTCTAACTGCCTAGAGCTTACTTACTTAGCTCCATTTTATAAAATCCCATGGTCCGCGGACCATGGGTAGATCTTTACAGCCGACTTGACACTTTACAAAATAAGGGCAGATAACCCTTTATGACTCTCGACACCTTCATGCTCCATGACCACAAAATGCAGAGACTTGACAACTTTATTACAAGATTGTCCCAAAACACGGGCTTTTAGCCCCAAAACTGCTCTTGGGGGAACCCGTTCCCAACAGGCCCTCAACAAAAACATGGTGACATGCCCTTGAGTCACTCTGTGGACATGGAGATCTAGGTGCAAAGACCTCCCAGCTGGACTTGTATGATGGCAACCTCGACGGTGCACTGCGCGGCCACCTGCTTCACTTCTTCAACCATCTAGTCTATCGGTCGTCCTAAATTGTTAGCATGAAGCTTCTGCTGAGTCACCTATAGAATAGCAAGCTTGCCTTCAATGGATGTCGTGACTGAATAAGCTTCGTGCAACAAATGCTTCAAGCGCGCGTTCAACATTGCCTTTTTGTGTTGTGCTACATCTACCTGTTCCTTCAGTGTTTTGGCCTCCTACAGCTTCACAAGTCTCTGTGTGAGGGCGATGATGCGCACTATTCCTTTTACCTCGTCATAGTGCTACTGCAGTTCTCACACCTATATCTATGGCCTTTGTACATTAGGATCCTCTTGCAGTCCATTCAGGACCTCGAATGACTATTCAAACAATCGTGTGTAGTCTGCTATTGCATTGTCTACTGCCTCTATCGCCTCTGTGATAGTGGTTGTGCGCTACTCCTTTATTTCCGGTGGAGTTGAATGTTAGGCCTTCAATTGCAATTTTGCAATCTGGAGGTTCAGCTCCAACTGAACCTTAACCAACTCTGTGCGAGCGTTGCACACCTTTGTAGCTTGTTTGCGAACGCGCACCTCTACCGATTCTCCCTTAGGAATGGCCAACTCCGGGACCATTCAGAATGATTCCTCCACGACCTAAACTATGTGCTTATTTCAGTTGGTTACATCATTCATGATGGCGATGGTAGAGTCTCACTATAGGGCTAGCTACACATTATTGATCTATTGCTCACTGATCACCTACAAAGTGCATTGTTCGCGGGCCCTCATCTCCGCGATCACTCCATCCAATAGTAGGTGGAGCGCCTCGCTAGGAAGTGCTTCCAAGTTTAGCCCTACTCCCTTGAGGGCACTGAAAATTGGCCTATTAACTTCGATCTCTGTGGTCAGTGCTCCCTCTGGAAGCACTATTGCTTGGGAGTCCTTCACATGCAGTATCCTGGCGGCTTCAAAAGTATCGATGGCGAGGCTGGTAGACACAACGCCAGCTTGTGATGCACAGATCTGCAGCTCATGTAGACACGTCTGGATGGCCCCCAATACTTGCTGCTGCTACTGCTCAAACTACTGGAGGACCTCTGCGGTGACATCCCGCATCGCATCTCCAATGTCGTTCAAATCTCCCTCTCAAGGGTGATTGGGTCTAGCGACGTCTTATTGGCCTTGGATTTCTTCTGTGGCCCAAATTTTTCCTGTCCTCCAGGATACTTGATACGATATGATACCATCTACGGGTCCACTCTGTGTTGCTATGTTTTCTCGTCCATTTCTTCCTTTGTTTCGGGAGAGGGAAGCCTCGCACCCTTGTCAGAGCCGCACTTTGCTCTACCTATCTATTCTTCCAACTGTTGTGCGGCATCGCGCTCTGCCTAGGCCTTGTCATCGATCTCCTTCTTCTTTTTCTTGACCATTTGTTACATTTTGAGCTTGGCCTCCTCCTTTTTGTGCTACACGGTGGACTTACTCGATCCCACCGCCGAGTCTAAGGTAGTGCGACACTTTGTCATCTAGCGATCAAGAATTGCATTGATCACGTCGTCAGTTGCCAAGTAAGGCAAGTCATGCCACTTCTACTCAGGGTCCTTCCGTGCCCTAATCGATACACAATAAAAGTCTGCCTTGAATTCCATGTACTCCTGTAGTTTGGAAAACACAGTGGGTGACAATCGTGGCTTGCGATTGATAGCCATGCATATATTCATTTCCATAAATATCGAGAAGATCTTACTATCCTTGATGCGTTGAGCATCCTTGGTCGCCCACAATGAAGCGTACTTCACTATTTCTGGAAGGTTTGGTGTGACAGAGGGGAATTGACTATCTTCAAGTAGCTCTTGGGCTACCAGCACAATGAAGAGCAAGAGCCACACATAGTGGAAGGTCTTGCTGAGGTCATGTGCCTCGTGGCAGTTCACAAGGAACCCACAATAGAGATAGTGTGCCCAATTAAACTGAACTCCTTTGGTGCATTGGGCTGCTAGAGTGATGATAGGTGCCGACACTTCATGTGTGCGACATTTCTGCATAAATTTTCTTGCCAAAATCTGTGTGGCCACCTTGACCACAGGATCATAGATTCTCGAGATGGCATAGTGTTATAGACATATTTGGGCACTGAAACCTGAATCACATATGTCCATAAACCAAGGGCTTCTAAGTCCCTAAAAGTGTTGTTTCATACCCTAAAGGAGCAAGGTCAGCTGATTACATCATCTCCCAGAAGTTTTCCATGAAAAACCACTCAAAACTGGTCAAAGCAGGACCATACAGACTGCGTAGTGCAAAAGGTACGGTGCATCTCACCTACCACATGCAAAAAGTGTGATGTATATTGGAAAGCCCTTCTATAGGGTGCGATGAGTGAGAGCAGACAAATGGCACAAGTAGTTTTCTAGGTGGAGACCCTAAGAATCTTCTAGAAGCTGCTAATTTGACACTTGCCTCCTTGAATTTGCCCAAGGATGAGTAAGAGATCATGAAATCTCCAAGTGGAACCAAGAACTATCAAAGAGATGACACTAATCAAAATCCCAGAAGCTGACTCACCCCCCTGCAAATATCTATAAATGGATCCCTCATCCCAGAGACTAAAGGTTGGAATTTGGTAATTTGCAAAGAGGTGATGCTGGTTTCTCTTCGAAGACATTGTTGGGTGATCTTGCTTTGTGTGAGGTGAAGAGGGATTTCAAGTTGGGAGGATGGTGTTGGGTCAGACCAAGTGGTTGTAATCCTCTCTTCTACTACTTTTACTAATAAAGCTATTTGATTTTTCCTCCATATTCTTGTGTATCTCTGAATATTGTGTTGATATATGCATTTGTATGGTCAATATATATCTGATCCTATATTGTTTACAGTGATAGATCTCTATGCTTTGATGGTATTCTGCTGCTGTGATTCTACAGGTGCTCTTTGAAGCGAGACAAGTAAGGAACCAGTGGCGAGATTCTGTCAAAGGGGAAAGGAAACAAGCAAGGAGCCAAGAGAAAGACTAAGGTTGGTACTCTCTGCTTCTTTCTCATTTATCTCTCGTAAAGGAAAGCATAAGTGACTTTAGTTTGTTTGTTTCTAAGATAGCTACTCGTCTTAGTGGGACTAGCAGGTCTGAATAGACACTAGTTTTCTTGGTATCAAAATGGCGACTCCACTGGGGAGCGATTAGTTTGATTTCTTGTCTCTATTTGTTTGATTCATAAACCACAAATGGAGCCTGAAGTTAAGCTAGCTAGCCTTCAAACTGCATTTGCTATGCAAGTGCAAAGTAGATCAACGTTGCTTCAGTTATTCTCTGGGTTTGTTTATGAATTGAACAATTGACTTGCAAACATGCTAAGTACCCTAGAGGTAGCTTGAGTAACCTAATTAGATTAGTCCCTGTACTTTATAGTTACTAACTATCATTTGCTCGGCCTAAATCCCTGAACTAAGCTGCAAACTGTGACCAAAAACGAAGTTAAAGTCTTGTCCCTGGACCATCACACCTTCTCTTCTTGGCAATCTAGATGCATCACACCTCCCATGTGTTGTAGGTGGGATGCATCCCTGTTTCCCTATGTTACAGGTGCGATGATCAGACAAGACTAGTTCTGCCTCCAGATTTTGGTTTTTTCTTCACTCTCTTCAGTTTTATTCAGGCGTTTTGCTGTCTGTGATCAGTAGACACTGTTGAAACCCCCTTCCTTTGCATCACCCAACCTCCATTGTGCAAAGATTTGTGAATGTTTTTATGTATTTTTCGCCATTCACAGTTCTCATTTACAAAATGGTAGCTTAATCGAACTGTCGTCTTCGGATTTGAAAGTGTCGCAAGTGTCGTTTTCAGTCAAGGAAAAGAATCCTTCCCTTTTTTATAGTTGATTACACCGTTACTCTTGTATTTGATCTAAATTAATAGTACTTCAAGTGTCGAAAGCAGTTTTCAATTCAAAATCGCAAAGAGTCGTCGTGTCTCCCTTTTGTTTTTTGAAAAGAAAATCATTAGTATTGTCGCTTTGAAAGAAGATATAGTTCAGATTTGTGCTTAGCATTCTTTTTGTCATTCACACATTAAGAAAGCGGAAAACAAATACATGCATGTGAATTTGCATTTAGACTGCTTGTTGATTTTGATTTAGGATAGTGCATCTAGTGTGTTCTCTCTGCTCTATGTTGAAAGGATTTCATTTCTCTTTCCTTAGTAGCTATGATTTTCATTTCAAAAAGAAGATTAAACGACTGTTTATCATCTTAGGTTGCATTTTAGGAATTGTATATCTACATCACACGTTGAACTTTAAAGGCAAACTTCTTAAGAAAGATCAACTATAAAATAAATTCAATGAACATAAAAACGCTTTGGAACCTAACACACAACATCTAGAAGTCTAGGCTAGAGACGTATTCCGGCGTCGTAATGCCTGCTAACTATTGTTCTCATCGTAGGTTGGGTGATTCCTCCTCTTTGAGATGACAAGTGCCAGTACGGACTTGTGCTCCCACGTACCGTCGAGTATATATTGGGAGACCATAATAGGCTATATCCTTTATCCTTAAGAAGCCATGTCTACCGCCCTATCGATTGCAATGCACTGAACACAACATTCGGGAAGATTGATTGTTGTACCATAAAAAGTATTCTGCAGTTTTGTGATTGGTTTGGTAATCCCTCTGTCTAGATTTCTAGAGTAGTCTCTTTCGTTCCTTTTTAGACTCCTTAAAGGAAAAGTTCCATCTGAGCACTTGTCACTTCAAGCTCATTAAAAATCGAAGGTGACTAGAGTCATCTTTTGCTTTTTCTCGACTCTTAAAAATTGAAAAACAAAGTTGTGTCAAAGCGTCTAAAATTTATTTTAATCAGAATAATATCACTGTTCCCATGTTGGTGTTTAGGTTGAGGAAAATGGAGTCTACCAACCAAGGATTTGCCCTTGGAGTAAATCCTATTCCTTTCTCCTCTTGGGGAGATGTTGGTACACCTCATATGGCCACATTGTCACTTCTAGGATTGACAATTGGCTTGCCCATATGGCTCTTCTCAACCTCTATCGTTCAAAATACTGTGATTCCTTAACAGTCAAGTCAGCAACTAGATGATACTAGAGTTAACCCGCAACCTTCTACTTCATCCGTTTCTCCCTCTCCTCCTTCCTCTTCGCTTGATGAAGCTGGTAAAGCTTAAAATCAAGTAACTAAGAAGGAGAAGAAGGGGAAGGAGAAGAAAGAAAAGAAGAAGAAGGAGCCAAAGGCAGAAAGGGGTAACTGTGCATCGTCTAGCGAAAATCCACACACTGCACCATCCAAGCCTAAATCCCCATTTGTCATTTGCAAAGGGGACTACTGTCATCGAGATTGTCCCTGCATCCCTCGGATATTAAGGGACTGGTCTCCTCGTTTGCACAATCCGGTGTCATCAATCTGTGATCGTGTTGAAAGTACACCGTAAACTAGTTAAAGCGAAGTATCTAGATAGAAAAGGAGACGTAAATTTCCTTGTAAACTATGTGAAGGTGATCACGTTGTCCACCATTGTCCCTTCCTAGACGAAGCTAAAAGAGTTTTGGATAACCGTCTGGCTTCATCACTACGGCTTCCTCCTGGATATAAGAAACTCTTGCTGAGTCCATCACTGGTTGAAAATCTGACTGATGCACCATTGTGGTCAGTTGAAGCGTCTATCATTGAAGATAAACCCTCTGAATCCACACCATATGAAAGTCGAAAGGTTGAGGTGGCAGTTGACCCGTTCTTGCCTTCAGAAGGTCCAGCTTCAGATGATACAGTCACTGAAAAGAATGAGGATGACACCGTTCAAATTCTTTTCGTAAACACAGACTCCAATGAACATGGGGGAAATCTACCCATTCATTTACCGTATGAAGGAAGTTCGTCATAGTCATATCCGGTCGTCTATTCGGTCCCACCTCCAAGCAACCTACTCATTTCCTTCGATTGGAATCTACTAGGCAGACCCCATTTACCAGATAGTGTACCATTTTGATCATCGTACAAGCCTACAAAATGGTCATGTTCGGTACCATCATAGATGAAGGGGCTTTTGTGAGTATCCTTTCCTCAACTGCTTGGAAAGCGCTTGGTTCGCCATCGCTTCTGCCTGAGATGAGAAATCTGACAGGCTTCGACAAAGGAACTAGTCGACCGTTAGGGATCCTTCCAAATGTGCCTATTAATTTGAGAAGGAAAACCATTTATATGAACGTAATGGTAGTCCAAGGACCTCTAGAATATAATATACTCCTTGGGCGTGACTATATTTATAGCATGGGAGCCATTGTCTCCTCACTCTTTAGAGTAATGTGTTTTCTACATGAAGGCCAAGCGGTCCAGCTCGTAGACCAGCTTTCGTTCCCCGGCTCACACATAGCTAATAGTCAAATTCCATCCCTAAATGGTCTTTTCACACAAAAAAGGTCTCATCAATCTCTAGCCCGTCCACCTGAAGAACATGAGTAATTCGGGAGGACATGACTGAAACCCAGGGGGCATGCACCCTAGCCTGTTCCGGCCAGAAAACTCTAGGCATAGAGTAAGGTTTCTGCGAAGGATATATGACTAGTTCGATACCCATCTGTATAGGAAGAGGGAATTGTACTGGAATAAGATACCTCCATTAGAAGGTAGGCCTTTCCCGATAGAACAAATGTTTTGTCTGAAAATTGAGAGGTAATCTAGAAACTCTACTTCACTATGCCTAGGGCATGCAAACCTTTTGCGAGCAAGTGAAGAGTGACATCTATAGTTTTGATGGCTTCAACTGCTTAAGTTGGGTGAGTGGTCGAATCGACTGTTCACCTTCGCAGGGGCCAAATGGAACCGGTAAAGTAAAGGAATATTTTCCTACCTGACCATAGTAGTTAAGAAGCCACTAGGAAAGTAGTTGGTCATTCCTAGCTTGCATGCGAAAGGATGCAGAGCTAAGCTTCGAAAGGCGCAAGCTCCATAAAAAATGGAATCTATCGATGAGATGTCCTTATTATATGACTAGCATGAGTAGTTTTTATGTGAAGTTCAAGCTCATTAAAAATTAATCCTAAGCAATGAGCAAATGTTTCCCCAGAGTTTAAGCTCATTAAAAAATGAAACAATCCCCAGTAAATAACCATTGTGAATGCATTATCATCAGCTTTTGAGCCTTAGTCATGTTCTCATCATCACCTCCACTCTGTTTTAGCTGATCATACGCCTCCATTTGATTGTTTACCCTTTTGAGGAACATCTACGACAAGTGATCTTGTTAGCCATCCTTGTGACACTGCCGTGATTGGAAAATTCCAAACCTTACTTGGAACCAACTGCTATCCGAAATTATCACTCGTTCATCAAAAAACGAGTCTCCTTTAAGCTCTTTTAACCTAACTCGTAAAATATGAAAAAATTGTCGAGCGATTGGCCTCTCCAGCTCGTTAAAACTACCGAGAGTGCTATCCCTCCTCTTGATTTTAATCTTTTTGGACTTGAGGGATTATTACATAAAAATATCGAGCTCTTGTCTTGTTCGGCTCGTTAAAACTATCAAAAATTCATCCCTTTCGTATTATTTTATACTTTTTCAGACTTAAGGGATTATATGATGAAAAAGGATTATGGGAGTTTCCTTTCCGTCCCTTTTCAGACTCTCTAAAATTGAAAAAGGACCGAGTTATCATTGTCATTAAACTCGTTAAAATCAACAATGACAAACTTGTCCAAATGGACGAGAACAAGTTTCACTGTCGCTAGGGTTATTAAAACATAGCGACGGGTTAGCCTGAAGGGCGGATTATAGAACAAGCATATCTTATCCTCCTCAATCTTGATAAAAATAAAGAGCTACTGGTCAACAATGACTAGGGAAAATTTGGAAGAAAAATTGAAGAAACTTTATTGGTAGCAAGTCGCCTTTGAACATGACACTTTCACTCCACGTCTGAGTTGGGTTGGGTTATTCCGTTCACTGGTCATATCACCATTGGTTCATCGTACCATCCATCTTTGGGGTTAATGCTACCAATCCATTTCAGTGTCGTTGGTATGTTCAAGAGAAGTCACTCAGAGAATTCACCTGTGTCTCATCTGCTGCAATACATTCACGCTCCATTATTTCATGACCACCACCTTGAACCTTGTATCATCAGATCGTTTTCACCTCCAAAATCATTTGCTCCGTTCCGTGTCAAAGATGTGGGATTCATTAAGGACCTCCTATGATGGGTCGCTTCTTGTCGACATCAGCTCATTATCCAAGAAGTCGACCTAGGAACAACCCTTTCAGTACTTTGAAGCTTGCATGCCTCAATGGTTTCTCACTTCCGGTGACAGGTTTACATCAATGGCCTTCGATTGAAAGATTTTGCGTGGTGTTCAATGCCAAGTACCTTTTTCACACCACGCGAATTGTACTGTAGTACCTTGAGGGTCATCATCATTATCGGTGATTCCTCTCACGCTTGTTAACACCTTACATCATTGGCTAGTAATCAGGTGATGTCTTTCCATGTTCGACTCAAGAACATCCTTCACATGGATCGACTTGTACTCCAAGTGAAGATCGAACGAGTTTGAAGACCGCGGATCTAGTTTCATCCATCTGGGCTACGATATATTCAAGAATATAAAGACATCAAATGTACATCATTTCCAAATAGATGATCATCTGAATCAAAGGATGATGACTCCGTCTGAATCATTAGTCTGCTACACAAACGGTTGTCTGTCCTATGTACATGAAAATGAATTTATAAAGCTGAGGATGGGAATGCCTGCCTCAGCTAGATCATGAAAAATATTATGAAGATAATGTATTGTATTCTATCTTATTACAGGTTGCCTTCCAGCTCGAAAAAACTTCGGATCCTCATGATAAAGCATTTCACCTGATATCAAAAGATTAACGACCTCATGCTTTAGGGGGCAATTGTTATAGAAATTTTTGGGCACTGCAACCCCAATCATGCATGTCCATAAACCAAGGGCTCCTAAGTCCTTAAAAGTGTTGCTCCATGCCCTAAAGGAATAAGGTCAGCTGATTACATCATCTCCCAGAAGTTCTCCATGGAAAACTGCTCAAAACTGGTCAAAACTAGACCATACAGGCTTCCCAGTGCAGAGGGTGCAATGCATCTCACCTTCTCAGTGTAAAAGGTGCGATGCATACTGGAAAGCCCTTCTGTAGGGTGCGATGGACGAGAGTAGACAAATGGCAGAGATAGTTTGCAAGGTGGATGATCATGGAATCTTCCAAAAACTTCTCTTATGACACTTGCCTCTCTGAATTCTCCCAGGGATGAGTAAGAGATCATCAATATACAAGTGGAATCAAGAACTATCAGAGAGAAGACACTAATCAAAATCCCAGAAGCTAACTCATCCCCCTGCAATCATCTATTTATGGATCCCTCATCACAGAGATCCAGGGGCTGGAATCTTGTATCTTGGAAGGAAGTGTTGTTGGTTTCTTGGTGCAACATCATAGTGTTGGGTGATCTAAGCTTTTCATGAGGTGAAGAAGGGCTTTCATGTTGAGAAGATGACGCTGAGTCAGAACAATGGGTTGTAATCCTCTTTGCTATTCTTGATATTAATAAAGTTATTCAAGATTTCCTCCACATTCTTGTATGTTTGATGATATATGCATTTGTGTGGTCAATACATATCTTGTCCTGTATCTCTTATGATTGTAGATCTCTGTTCTTCGATAGCATTATGTTGCTTTGATTCCACAGGTGCTCTTTGAAGCTGGGTAGACAAAGAAGGATCGGCGAGGATCTATCAGAAGGGAGAGGAACCAAGTAGTTTTAGTTTGTTTGTTTCTAAGATAGCTACCAATCTTGGTGGGACTAGCAGCTCCGAGTGGACACTAGATTTCCCGATAATAGGTCCCACTATTGTTCTAGACAATTTAAGGCTCAGTCAATCTCATGCTATGGGAAAGGGAGTGACCAGAGACCTAAAGTCACTCTCATAGGCCTACATGCCAATTACTATGGAAAAAACTTGCCAGTTCTATTCCAATGACTCTAGGATTTGAGCCACTTTTTCAGGCCCAGAGCCCAGGCCACTGCCTAGAATGGAATGAAAGCTCAGAATTAAGTAAAGTACAAGGAAACAATGTTACAAAATTATATATTTGATCAAGGCTTTAACCAGACCCCTACTAGTCATGACAAGCATTTCATCAAACATATCATCGACATGTAACCTAGAGGTGTAAAAAATAGAGTTAGGTGTAGGGATCTCTTACTTATATAAGAATCACCATGAACCATTGTTTCCTCATGTCATTTGTTTCTTTATCACTTATTAGGTCATAGATACAACATCCATTCAAATACAAGTAAAAACGTGCTGAGATCCAAACATAGTTGTTACCATAAAATGACCGTATAACCAGCATAATAGGAACATAATTGCAATAAACATATCAGCCATCAAAATCCATATATACTCTAGTACATTTACACATGAAAATCAGTGGAACGAATTTCTCATTAATCAATGCAATGAACCGACCAGAGATGGGACTATTACATTCCACCTGACCATAGATTGGCTGAGCCAAGTATCTCTTCTGCCAATGATCCCCGTGCCATATCCCAAGCATGAATGTGGGACTCAAACCAAAAGAACGCAACCAGGACATACCGAGGATAAACCACCTCACCCTCATCAATAGAAACTAGGATTTACCATAATCCATCTTTGATCACTAGGCCAACACAATGAACACATGATAATAGGATTTACCATGATCTCTACTGGATCACTAGGCCAAACAAGCATGGACGCCACCGATTTGTCCACCTACACCATGAGGATTTTCCGGTCTCCTAGTCTCTGAGGCTTTACGCAATCCAAATCCAGATCCCTAGGCCCTAAACTGATACCCACTCTTGAGGCTTTACTACATATCCCAAACCTTTGATTACTAGGCCCAATGGAGAGAAAACCACCTTTAGGCTTTATCGTATATCCTACCATTCACCAACAAGGATTCCTAGGAAATCTGAGGCAACACAAAATATGGCTTTACTGCAACCCACAGTCATGTTCAAGGTTTACTAGTCCATGTTTTCTATCATTTCAAGAACCTGCCTCACTCAACTTTGAATCCATCCAGAAATCTAGCTCAACCAAACATGAGAACCACATCACACCATGGCTATCCAAAAATGGAAACGATAGGCTGAAAAACACTGTTACACCTAGAAAAACCCATGCCATGATAAAAAATAACCACATGCAATGCCATGCATTCCAAATTGAGCAAGGAAAATAAACATGCAAGTCGATACCTACAATGAATTTTGTTGTATCTACTTGATCTTGCCTTTCCCCACTTGATCTTTGCTTCCTCTTTCCTTCTTTTCCTTTCTTGCTCCAATGTGAAAGTGCTCCAAGAAAAAAAACTCTAACTATCCAAGAGTATGAGAGAGAGAGAGAGAGAATAATGAGAGTGCTCCAAAACCAAACTAAAAAAAAGTTACCAACTAATCCTCAAAATCCTTTTTATGAATGAGTCCTCTATTTTCTTAAATTTCCATTTTTTCCTTCATTTTCCTCCTCACATGCAACCTATGACCTTGCACCTCCTTTTTCTCCTAATTTCCATTATTTTCATAAATAATTGTGGTAAAATACCATTTTTCCTTTCCAAAGCCTTAGCCATTTCCTTTTCCAATTTCTTTAGCCATAAAAGCCCAAATGAACACACCCTGGGATTTCTTGCCCAACATTCAACTTGGAATAACTGTCTCAGTCATCCATGGTTATTGTTTTTAACATTTATTACATGGAAATTTCAGCAAGGCTATTATAGAACCCTCCCCCTTTGGGGACACCGTCCTCAGTGTTCAATCACACATATACCTTAGAAACTTGCTGAAAGAAGACATATTGCTTAATATATGGAGCTTTATAACATAGCTCAATGTAGTATTTATAATGAAAGATTTTCTCAAGACATAACATCATGACACCAGGACAACATACCGCATAGTGTAGCTTTATAACACAACTCATTACGGTATTTATAATGAAAGTCCTGCTCAAGACAAACTCATATGACATCATAACATCATGATAACATAACCATGTGATAGAATATTAACATAACACCCATACCAGATAGTGAATCTTTATAACAAAGCTCATTACGGTAGTTGCATCCATACACAGGTGTACATATAACAACATCATCAAAATATATATACCAAAACATATGCCAAATCATATATCAAACATATTTTTATCACTTGATATGACAGCCCGGGTTGTGTCAAGCTCCAACCAAGAGTAACTATTTCAAACCACATAGCTAGAAGTTAGCCCTTCTAGCATGAGACGACTCTCTTAAGGAAAAATGTATAATGTTCTAGATAAAACTCAATTACAGATGGCTAACTCTGGATTTTTGTGTGATTCTTGCAAGTGAAAGAAAGTGTGATAATAACTACAATTGGATATGGAGTCAAAAGAAAAGTCAATTTACAGATGAACATTGTTTTGTGGAAGCTGAGGCATTTTTGGCTTAACTGATGTGAAATAAACATTTATAGTTAATCACAACAAACTTGAATTAAGTTGGAGAAATATTACATTGAATTCCAAGTAATCAAACAAGATATGAAAGCTGATAATAACATAAAAACATGAAGGGATGGAATGAAACCAAAATGAATCTCAGGTTGAAAATAGAGTATGCTGCAAATGTATATTAACTGGATAAAAATTTAGAAAAGTGGTCTTTCTCACATTTTCTATCCTCTTACAGAGTCAAAAAACTACAAATATATAGAAAGACATCTCCATCTATCATTAATTACAAAACCTGCCACCTGGGGCTAGATTCAATCATAATACTAAGAGACCTAATCCTATTTGACTTACAAAACATATTGAGATTTCTTATGGATTTTGTCTTTTAATACAATTTGAATTCAAATAGGATTCTATCAATTTATGAGCCCACAAATATTCTATTTTTGAACCTGTTATCACTCAAAAATTTCTCAATGTTAAGGAAACAAATTACCGAGGTAACCACAAACCTACTTTGGAGATTAGGATCTAGCCTTCCTAATTCTCAAATAGGGCTCTCTTTATGATTTAACTTTGTTTTAGTTATGTGATTTTAGGCTAGTTAGATTGTACTCGGGTTTTGATTTGAATTTGGGTGGTGGGATCACTTACTTAGATGGGTAGAGGGTTGCTCTTACCATTGGGCTATGGGGTCAAAACGCTAGACAAACAAGACTTGATGAAGTTCTAAAAACAATGTCTACAGGGCATGTTACACTGAATTTTGTCACCTTGACTATCTGCAATTCTATGGCCCCATAAATAGCCATATTGTCCTCTTTGTCAAGCCCCATGCCTCTGCTCTTCATGTCAAACTTCAAAAAGAGAGAAAGTCACTTTAAAACATGTTTA
>APFE031717945.1:0-13636 GCA_000404065.3 Pinus taeda | reverse complement strand
TGTTTGTCACTAGAGAGTCTTAGACTCCTAGGGAGGTTAGATTTGTCCGCAAATATAACTCTTTCCGCATGACAGGGAAAGATAGAGGAGTTACTATAGATCTCAAAGGCTTGATGGTAAAATGGTTTCCAATCGGATCCAGGGAGAAATTAAGGGTTCCTTAGGCCGGATTGTGAAGAGAAATGAAATAGGTTAACCAGTATTCGAGAGAAATTAAGGGTTCTCAAATCCGGATATCAAAGGAAAACATATACATGATTAACTATGCAAAACGGAGTGTACTTAAACAAATTCTGAGTTAAATTTCCAGTTAATTCATTCAAATTTATATAAAATTTAAGTTTATGAAACACATAAGAAAGTAACAAAATCAGACAAAGAAGATACTTCACTACAAGAGCTAATCTTATGAATCCTGTAGTGCAATCTTTTTATTACCTGCTCCAGTATGTTGACTTGAAAATTGGTACAGTAACCCTTAGGTTTAAGATCAAAACAACTCTACAAATGTATAGAAATCCCCCCTTAATACTTCAAACTATAAGTATTTATGCAAAACTATTATACAAAATATCCCAAACTATCTTGGGAACTAATCTAGGAGAAAGAAATATCTTCATGCAAGAAGATAGAGACAACAATTGAACTGCTGTTTGCTGTCACTATTGTTTAGGTTCTGTTGGCTTTGATATTTTGAACTTTAATATGCTTTGTTGTTTGGTCTTCACGCTGAATGTTATATTTACTTTGACCTTTCATCTGATACACTTTCATCTTACATTTCTTTATCTGCATCCTCTATTTAGTCTTTTACCATGAATGCTCTGTCACCTACTTTTTCTTTTACCCATCACAATAAATCACATCATCTCGTATCTTTTATTCTTATCCTGCTTTTATGTCTTTAGTAAAAGTGAATTTTACTAAAGACATGTTTGACTTCATGTAAAAATGTGAATACATTGTTGCTAATTTATCTATGTTTTAACACTCAATGTGAATTCTTCCACCTTATTGCTTTGTTACCTTTTCACTTTTACCTTTTACAATAAGACATAAGTAACGAGTAAAATATGTCTTGGAGAGGCGCTAGTATGAATCTTTCCCTGTTTGCTGGTGAAAATGATTTTATCTCTATTTTAACCTTTTACTATGCAAATTTGTCTCTCTATGCGTAAATGACTTCTTTCTGCTCTGCTGCTTGGAATCTTTTCTTAAGGAAAATAATTCAAATTCATTTCTTTGTGAGTTCTTGGAGTAAACAGGTTTAATTTAGTATTAAGTTGTTTATCCAGATTCTCCTTCTGCTAATAACCTGCAAAACTAAACATTTCGTTAATAAAATCTAGCTCTACGAGGTGGTGATCGAAGGCTGTGTTGAATTGGGAAGAACTGTGGGACGATTTCTGGCAGCGGAGGTTCAATTCTGTTGGCAATGGCTCTTTGGTTTCATTTCACAATTTCACAAAATTTACTTATTTATAGAGTTTTGAAATAATGTTGAATTTTAGGATAGTGCCAACTTTTAACACATTATCTCAGGGTTTTCGCATTGTTTTACCACATAGTGCAGAGTGGGAAAGTAGCACGATGGTTTAACATCGTGCGGAGTCGACAGGTAAACAATTTATCGCATGGGTCATCAGTGGTTTGGTGTTTTAATAGGGTGCAAAATTGAATTCAGACGGAGGATGGTTTTATATGACGCGGGGAGTGGCAAGTGTTTTTATCACGTTGCTTTTGGCTGCTAGGTAGTATTTCTCAAACAGATGCGATGTACCTGAGGAACTGATGCGTGGTAGGACAAAACCACCCATCTCACTTGTTCTCGAGCTGGTAAAGGTCGGAGAGGGAATGGGTACGATATGGATGTGCTTCATTGGTTTTGGGGGTGGAAGATCAGACAGTTATCACGCGATGAATATGGTGGGGTGTTAACCTTGATGTGGGGTCAGGTACGGAAGAGTAGTTTGATATAATGGAGGTGGGGTCAAGATATATATTAATATAGTTTAATATATGCAGGTTTGTATTATATGGTTTGGGATTAATATATATGCGAGAATTATTTTAATACGGGATACATGTATAAGGGAATTAAATAATTAGAGTTAAATGTTAATATTAGTATATGAGCGGGATTATAAAAAAATAAACTAAGTTTCTAATGTAAAATTAATATCGGGAATGGATATTTTCAAAGTGGAGCTTGACATAAAATTTAAGTATTTATATTTAGGATATGTGTATTTTGGGGGTATTAATGAAAGAAGTGGAAATTAGTAAAGATACCCTTTTTTAAACTTTTCCAAGGATAAATGTTATTTCAAACTTAGTAAAAGGAGGGGTTTTTATAATTATAAGCAGCTGGTTAATAAGGGTGGGACCATGGGTTAAAAGTGGCAGGGTTTTCTTAACCAGCCCAAGGGTGGTGGGTTAAAAGGTTTTTTTGGGAAAAATGCGAATTGGGTGAATTAATTAAATAATACGAGGGAACAATAAAGCTTAGGATAAAGGGTTTTTATGGATTTCAAGGAAATTAATAAGGGGGAAACTGATTTTTCAATGGGAAATGGGTTTCACACTAGGGAAAGGGGTTTTGGGTAGGGGATGACCTTTGGAGGGTAATTTACTAGGGAATTGTGTAAAACCAAGGGGTAAGGGTCAAAATGAAGGGAAAGGGGTAATTTTATAAGAAATGATGGGAAATGGGGAAATTAGTAAATAAGTATGTGGGGGGGAAATGAAATGAGGGGAAATTAATTACATCAGCTTGTGAACATCCTTTCACTTTCATAACTGCTCCTGCACACTGAAACATAGAATTAAGCATGATGAATGTGCTTATGCTTTAACAACCTCGTACTTCTGCAACCTTTCTTGTACCTACCCTTTACTTACCCTAACATTTTTTCTTCACTTTATTGGGTGCATTTAAACAAACAAACCCTTGCTCTCCTTTTTCTTTTGAAAAGAAAACTATGTAATTCTAACCTTATATCTTCCAATGGCTCAGATTAAGCTTATGAGCACATTTTATTTCTCTACCTAACTACTGATCTGCCAAGATTAAAGAGTTTCACCAAATCTTTATTGTCTATCTGTAAACATGAAATTTAAAGCATGAACTAGTCAAGATTAAGCTATTTGACTATCATGGGTTGTGGCATTTATGACAAGTTGTGCACAATCTTATTTGCAAAAAGTAAACTAAGAGTGACATTTGAATGTGCACACGTTCATGATCTGTTTTTGTTTGGGGTTCATATTTTTCACTTTTTTTCACTTTTGTTTTTCTTTTTGTCCTTTGATTATTCTTTTAGGACATACCCTCTTTACATTTTTTAATTTTTTAATATGGAAAAAAATTTGCAGAAAGCAAAAGTATGTACAATATTACAAGACTTAATATGGTCAATTCAAAATTATGATCCCTATTATTATAGGAACCTAATAGTGGCTCCACTTGGGGATGGAATCTCCTTGTGTGATGTCAAGAACACTGTTGAATAGTGGCCTAATCCATTGGGCCAATCTCAATCCTACCACTGCTTTGTTATATAATCTCTGTGACTAAAAATCTTCAACTAAAATCTTAACCTTTTCTACAAAATGAAATCTAACACATGCTGTATTGAAATGTGATTTGAAATAAACTTGCTACTAAAATACTAAATTTAATCAAATAGAAATCCTACCTACTTACTCTAATCAACTATCCAACTGCTACTTGTGCTTGTTTGTGATTAGAACTGAAGTTCTACAACCCAATATAACCTTGTCAACAAATGAGAAGATAAGGAAATACTTGATTTCCTTTGTTGACTCTAAAAATTGTAGAAAAGGATCTTCTAAAATATATACACTATTGTTCAACTGACTTAGGAAATTGTACATCTGTTCTTGATGGCCTCTATGCCATGACACTAAAATGTCAATTTTATCTTTATCCCCCTGCAGATTTTCAAACAGACTTTGTGATGATATTTCTATTGATTGAAATGTTTGACTGATGAAACCTTTATCATGTTGATCCTGAATCTCATAGTTAGTTATGAATAAAAATTCTGATTGCATTCATTATCCAACATATTAGCTATTGGATCATAAGATACTTGGAAGGATTGCTGCAACTTATTGCTCATAGGTTTGAATGGAACTTCAAAGATTTCTAGAAGTTTCTCATCCTTTTATTTAGAGATTTTATACTGCATTTATTTTAAAAATTGAAATGATTCAAAGCATAGTGGTATAGAACTTTCTTGTGTCATTTGTGGTAACTGTAATTGTGAAACCGAAGAATCATGATTAAGATTTTCATTGTCTTCTTTGTTATCAATATCAATACCTAAAGGATGCTGATTTTTTATTGCTGTAATGTTTTCTCTGATGAACTAAAATGAAGCTAAACCAAGAGGCAAAGAACCTTCACTTATTTCAAAATTTTCTACACTTCCTTTCTCATTCTCATATATGATATGTATAGGATGATCAGTATGTTTAATTTGCTGAACTGAATTTCCTTATCCTCCAAACTAGTTTCTGATTGCTATGTAAAGCTAGCTTGAGTTCAAAGAACATAATTATCATCATACTGATCATACTTAGGCAAATCATTAAAAGAAGGAATGTCATTAAACATACACACCAAATTAGTAGATTCCTCTTCCACATATTGATCTGTAAATCCATTTTCTGATCTATGGTAGTTGGAATTAGCAACAATTTGTTCATGGCTATAAACCTCTTCTTCTTGTGAAATAAATGTATCACGGTGATCTTGGACAAAAAAATTATCTTGCATGGTGATCTTCTGTATCATTTCCTCTATTTTTCTTACCAAAATGTCAAATTTTACCTCTGCAATGTTGTTCTTCTCTGCTTCTTCTTTCAACTTTTCTCTTCTAATTTGCAGATTAACTTCTACATCTACTGCAATGTTCTACATCTATTCAATAGTTGTTGGGTTTCTTTCTCTTAGTTGAAATTATATTTCTGGATCAAATGCTTTTGGATAATGCAAGAGAGTTAAATGAAGAGGAGGTCTTATATTTGATGCCATTGAATAATAGATTTGATTAAATCTGTCAGAAAATTGTTGTATTGTTTCATTTGGTTGTCTTTTCAACTGAATATATTCTTCTATGATCACAAAAAGATTGACTTTGATTATCCATCTATCAAGGAAAAATTTGACAAATTGCTGGAAATTTGAGATGCTTGCAATAGGTAGATTCTTGAACCAACTCTTTACTCTACTTTGCAAAGAAAGAGAAAAAGACTGATTCTAACATCATCTTCATTAATCTCAAATAAGTCCAGATAATTATCAAATCCTTGAATATGTCTTTGGGTAGTGATACCATTCTCTCCATCAAAATTGGGGAGATATTTGTAATAGTTATTAGGGAAATCATGGAGTATAGGAGGTAACATGAGTGGATTATATATCAAGAACTTTACAAGGTACAGGAATATGTACAGGGATTGTAAGATTAGTCTTGATTGTTTGAGGCTTCTCAATCAGAAAATGATCATCATAAGGTTCAGAAGAAAGCTGCTCAAATGGATAAGGAGAATATATATTTACAATCTTCGAAGGAAAATAATCAAAAATTAATTGAAGATCTTCTCTAAAATATAATATACATTGAAAAACCTTCTTGATGAGAAAGAACATGATGTCTTGGACAATAATCCCAGTTAGAAGCATGATCTTCCCATATTTTTCTTTCATATTCATTCCTCCAGTGGAGTCTTGATTGTGAAATTGATTTGGAGATGGAGTCACCAAGTGGATGATTTTGACCTTTGCGTGTCTGATCACTATCCACCATCATAGATCAGATCTGGGCTTTGTATAATCTTTCTGAAGAAAATTTTCTCTTCCCTAGTATGGTTGCCATTATGTTATCACTCAGAAATTTCTCAAGGTTAAGAAAAGAAATCACCGAGGTAACCACAAACCTACTTTGGAGATTAGGATCTAGCCTTCCTAATTCTTAGAGAGGGCTCTCTCTTTATGATTTAACTTTGTTTTAGTTATGTGATTTTAGGCTAGTTATGATTGTACTTGGGTTTTTCTTTGAATTTGGGTGGTGGGATCACTTACTTATATGGGTAGAGGTTTGCTTTTACTATTGGGCTATGGGGTCAAAATGCCAGACAAACAGGACTAGATCAAGTTCTAAAAAGAGTGTCTAGAGGGAAAAATAGAGGTGTTACTATAGATCTAAAAGGCTTGATGATGATATGGTTTCCAATCGGATCTAGGGAGCAATTAAGGGTTCTCAAATCTGGATATCATAGGAAAACATATAAATGATTAACTGTGCAAAACAGAGTGTACTTAAACAAATTTTGAGTTAAATTTCCAGTTAATTCATTCAAATTCAGATAACATTTAAGTTTATGAAACACATAAGAAAGTGACAAAATTAGACAATGAAGATACTTCACTGCAATAGCTCATCTCATGAATCCTGTAGTGCAATCTTTTTATTACTTTCTCTAGTCTGTTGACTTGAAAATTGGTACAATAAGCCTTAGGTTTAAGATCAAAATAACTCTACAAATGTATAGCAATCCCCCCTTAATAGTTCGAACTATAAGTATTTATACAAAAATATTATACAAAATATCCCAAACCATCTTCGAAACTAATCTAGGAGAAAGAAATATCTTCATGCAAGAAGATAGAGACAACTATTGAACTGTTGTTTGTTTTCCTTGTTATTTAGGTTCTGTTGGCTTTGATCTTTTGATATTCTGCACTTTAATCTGCTTTGTTGTTTTTTCTTCACGTTGAATGTTATATTTACTTTGACCTTTCATCTAATATTTATTTATCTGCATCCTCTGTTTAGTCTTTTACCATGAATGCTCTGTCACCTGCTTTTACTTCCATCATAGTAAATCACATCATCTGGTATCTTTTATTTTTATCCTACTTTTATTTCTTTAGTAAAAGTGAATTTTACTAAAGACCTGTTTGACTTCATGTAAAAATTTGAATATGTTGTTGCTGATTTATCTCTATTTTAACACTCAATGTGAATTCTTCTACCTTATTGCTTTGTTATCTTTTCACGTTTACCTTTTACAATAAGACATAAGTAACAAGGAGTAAAATATGTCCTAGAGAGTTGCTAGTATGAATCGTTCATTGTTTGCTGGTGAAAATGATTTCATCTCTATTTTAACCTTTTACTGTGCAAATTTGTCTCTCTCTGCGTAAATGACTTCTTTCTACTCTGCTGCCTGGAAGATTTTGTTAAGGAAAATCATTCGAGTTCATTTCTTTATGACTTCTTGGAGTAAACAAGTTCAATTTAGTATTAAGCTATTTATCCAAATTCTCCTTATGCTAATAACCTCCAAAACTAAACATTTCATTAATAAAATACAGCTCTGCGAGGAGGTGATCGAAGGCTGTATTGAATTGGGAAGAACTGTGGGACGAGTTCTGGCAGTGGAGGTTCAATTTTATTGGAAATGCCTCTTTGGTTTCATTTCACAATTTCACGGAAATGACTTATTTATAGAGTTTTGAAATAATGTTTACTTTTCGCATAGTGCCAACTTTTAACACAGTATCTCGGGGTTTTGGCATTGTTTTACCGCATAGTGCAAAGTGGGAAAGTGGCATGATGGTTTAACATCAAGCGGAGTCGACAGGTAAACGGTTTATCGCAGGGGCCATCAGTGGTTTGGTGTTTTAACAGGGTGAAAATTGAATTCAAATGGAGGATGATTTATATGACACAGGGAGTGGTAAGTGGTTTTTATCGCATCGCTTTTGGCTACTGGGCAGTATTTCGCAAATGGACATGATGTACCTGAGGGACTGATGTGTCACAGGACAAAACTGCCCATCTCACATGCTCTCGGGCTGGTAAAGGTCGGAGAGGGAATGAGTGTGATATGGATGTGCACCATTGGATCTGGGGGTGGAAGATTAGACAGTTATTGCGTGATGAATATGGTGGGGTGTTAACCTTGACGTGGGGTCGAGTATGAAAGAGTAGTTTGATATAATGGAGGTGGGGTCAGGATATATTAATATAGTTTAATATATTCGGGTTTGTATTATATGGGTTTGGGATTAATATATATGCGGGAGTTATTTTAATACGGGATACATGTATAAGGGGAATTAAATAATTAGATTTAAATGTTAATATTAGTATATGAGCAGGATTGTAAAAAAATACACTAACTTTCTAATGTAAAATCAATATAGGGAATGAATATTTTCATAGTGGAGCCTGACATAAAATTTGAGCATTTATATTTAGGATATGTGTATTTTGGGAGTATTAACAAATGAAGTGGAAATTAGTAAAGGGACCCTCTTTTAAACTTTTCCAAGGATAAATGCTATTTCAAACTTAGTAAAAGGAGGGGTTTTTTTATTATAAGTAGCGGGTTAATAAGGGTGGGACCATGGGTTAAAAGTGGCGGGGTTTTCTTAACCGCACCAAGCGTGGTGGGTTAAAAGGGGTTTTTGGGAAAAATGTGAATTGGGGGAATTAATTAAATAATGCAGGAGGGGGGGAATAAAACTTAGGATAAAGGGTTTTATGGTTTTTTAGGGAAAGGGGAAAGTGATTTTGCAATGGGAAATGGGTTTCACACTAGGGAAAAGGGGATTTGGGTAGGGGGATGACCTTTGGAGGTTAATTTACTAGGGAATTGTGTGAAAGCAAGGGGTAAGGATCAAAATGAAGGGAAAAGGGTACTTTTATAAGAAATGAGGGGAAATGGGGAAATTAGTAAATAAGTATGTGGGGGGGGGGAATGAAATGAGGGGAAGTTAATTAAATCATCTTGTGAACATCCTTTCACTTTCATAACTGCTCCTGCACACTGAAACATAGGATTAAGCATGATGAATGTGCTTATTCTTTATCAACCTTGTACTTTTGCAACCTTTCTTGTACCTACTCTTTACTTACCCTAACATTTTTTCTTCACTTTATTGGGTGCATTTAAACTAGCAGACCCTTTCTCTCCTTTTTCTTTTGAAAAGAAAACTGTGTAATTCTAACCTTATATCTTCCAATGGTTTAGATTAAGCTTATGAGCACATTTTATTTCTCTACCTAACTATTAATCTTCCAAGATTAAACAGTTTGGCCATATCCTTATTCTCTATCTATAAACAAGAAATTTAAAGCATGAACTAGTCAAGATTAAGTTATTTGAGTATCATGGGCTATGGCATTTATGACAAGCTACACACAATCTTATTTGCAAAAAGTAAACTAAGAGGAGTAGCATTTGAATGTGCACACTTTCATGATCTGTTTTTGTTTGGGGTTCATACTTTTCACTTTTGTTTTCCATTTTGTCCTTTGATTATTCTTTTAGGACATACCCTCTTTACATTTTTTAATTTTTTAATATGGAAAACATTTTGCAAAAAGAAAAAGTATGTACAATTTTACAATACTTAATATAGTCAATTCAAAATTATGATCCCTATCATTATAGAACCTTATCAAATTCAACTAAATGTTGAGTGTGTTGTACTGTTGATGTGCTCTTGCCACATGGATGTGCTGACCTGGTTGACATTGCTGACTTGTCTTCATGAAAAATAGGAGTTATGATATGATGATGTGGGCACCCTTGGGATCTGTAACCCATGTGATTTCCATGTTGTCTAATGCCCAATCAAAATTTATCACGCAGAAAAAAGAAGTTTGACAGTTTCGTAGCAAACTACAAAACACATTCTTTTGGTCTTTTTCTGATCTCTCTACTAACTCTGAAATGTACCCTCATGTATTTTAGTTGAACTCATGTGATTAGAACTCCTTTATCTAAAATTTTCTCTTTCTTTTTCCTCAATGATAAGCTACAACAGTTTTGTAGCAAATTTTCAGATTAACTTTGGGGAGTTGCTACGAAATTTTGGATTTTCTGATTGCTTGTCTAACCATGTATATTGTTGAAACTATTAGTTTATCATATTATAGGCAGAAGAAATGAGGAATTTACCATACTCAAGGGGTGCTTGTTACTTCAACTATGAACTTGAGATTTCTTTTTGAGAGTTCAATTTTGATCATCTCTATTTGAGTTTCGAATCCTTTAACTTGTTTCTGCAACTTATTTATGCTTTTCTATAGCCAACTATTCCTATGAAATTCATGGAAAAATCCTTAGCCATATGTCCATGGAAACCTTGCAACTTCTGTAAAAAATGAAGGCATCCAACATTGGCAAATAAACGACTAAAAATAGGGCCTTCTTCCAAAAGCTTTATGTGAGTGGGTTCATATCACACCAAAAAACCTCGTTTGTATTGTTTTTTCTGCACCATGGATGCAGCACGTGATGAGCTCCTTCTTGCCACATCAAATTTCTCCTTCGGACAACTAAACTTTGCTATGACAACAAAACCAACTCAAAATGAAAGGAAAATGATGGAGAATGCTTTCCAATGTGAACGTTTTGGGGATAACAATAAAAAACGTGAACTCTGACACATAATGATATTCCATCATGACTCAGGCCCATGATTTTTTTAAACCATTACTAATCAGCAGGGTTTCGTGTTTCATAGAAAAACAGGTGGCAAATGTGACAGATTGGCTACGAAATTTCGTGCACTTTCATAGAAAATACTCTGTTTTCATAACTAAATTTGCTACGAATTTGGACAAAAGTTCCTTATCGGCTAAATGGCAATCATGAACAAGTGATACCGACACAAACGATGATTTGGGACCTGACTCATACTATGGACCCCACTTAGGCTCATGTTGACTCTACACACTAACTGGGTGACCAAATTGACACTTTGTACATCTTTTTTTATTTTCATAAATTCTAATAACATTACTAATTTGACAAAAAAACTCCAAACTATTATATCTATGAATATATATCAAAGCATCATAAGGCATATTTCAAAAAATCATATAGCATATATCAACCATCATAAAGCATATATCGATCACCATAAAGCATATACTAAAATAGAATATAGAAAATATTAAACCACCATGAAGCATATACCAAGCCATCATAAGCAAATAATAAACCACCATAAAGAAACTACCAAACACCATAAGCAATCACCAAACCACCATATTAAAGCTGGTTTTCCTCAAATGGAAAACAAGGATACATGGCCCGCACTTGATCGGCCATCTCCCATGTAGCTTCATCAGACCCAAAGTGCTTCCATTGCACTTTAAATTTCTCTATTGCTCGGTTTCGAAGCATGAGCACCTTTTTCTACAATATACACTGAGGCTCTACCTAAAATTATCCATCCAGTTCCACCTGCAATATAGACCAGTCAATCACATGATCAACATCCTTAACATGATTCTTAAACAAAGATGCATGGAAAACATTATGGATATTCTTTGCCGAAGGTAGTGTAATTCAATAGGCTACTGGCCCAATCCTCTCAATGATATATAGGGGCCCACGAAACCATGATGCCAACTTGGCACATGATCTAGTCCACAAGGAGCTCTTCTTCCCCAACCTGGAACTCCTTGAACAATTTGTTACTATCTGCATAACTCTTATGCCTATCCTGTGCCACCTTGATATTCTTCTTGATCACTTGCATCTCCTATTCCATGTCTTCCAACATATCTAGTCCAATCAATACTCTACTAACTAGATCACTCCAACTAATGAGAGTGTTCCAATTCTGTCCATATAATGCCTCAAAAGAAGTCATCCTTTGTGACTCCTGATAATTGTTGTTGTATGAAAAATAAACCAAAGGGAGATACTCTTCCCACTTCCTCTACTGATGCATCACATACAACCTCAGCATGTCCTCCAATATCTAGTTGACCCTCTCTGTCTATCCATCTGTCTATGAATGATAAGCTGTGTTGAAGGCCATCTCAATGCCCAAACTTGTGAATAACTCCTTCCAAAACTTGGAAGTGAACTCTACATCCCTGTTTGACACAATCTTCTTTGGAACACCATGTAGTCTAACCACGTCTCAAATTAATACCTATGCCACATCACTAGGTGAGAATGTAGACTTCACTGGAATGAAGTTTGCAACCTTTGTTAACCTATCCACAATGACAATGATGGAATCATGTTGCTTCACTGTCTTCAACAACCTTGCAATGAAATCCAAGAAAGTGACCACCCATTTCCACTTGGGAATAGAAATCAGCTTGATCCAGGTGGATATTGGTGGCCACCTGCGAAGTACATCTGGACCCCCATCATTGTTTCTCTCAGCATTTTCAGTTTCCTTAATTATAGCACAACTTACTATTTTTAGCAGTTTTTCGGGTCCTGAACTTCCGGAGCCGTTTTGAGGCCGTAAATGACGTTATTTGGGGAATCCAGGGGCAACATGGGTCCATGCAATGGACCGATGTTTCCCATTCCAACAATGATAGTGCTCGAATAGATCTTTCTAATGAGCTATTGTACGCGTCAAAGAGATCGTATGCCAAAGTTACGACCCCAGGAAATTGATGTACCAATTTACCCAAAACGGGGCCCACAATTTGGCGTTCATCTTCTAGGGTTAGGTTTTGGAATGTGAAGGGTTTTCCATTGTTTCTCAACAATAAATAGGCCTCGAGCCTCATTGTAACACAAGTTCGGAACAGTTCAGAGGCATGTAGCCGCACATTCTCTCCAGAGTAAGTACCACGCTCTACTGGTTTATTTCCAATTCTGGTTGTAAGCATATTCGGTATTTTCCATTAATGAAATGAAGTGTTATTTCCGCTGCATCTCTTTATTTATGATTATCGCATATCTGTATTTATGGTTATCTCTGTAATCTATTGCGTTCCTATTTAAATCCGGATCAGTAGTATCAGAGCGGTCTGCTTTTTTTCTCGGTTTTTCTTTGCATGTCCCCAACGAGGTCAGGATATAAGGAGTTAGGGCTTGAACTGGTCGAACCTTTGCAAGACCAGCCTCGAAAATCCCGACGGCCTCCAATGGCGGACGAGAAGAAAGACGAGGGGGCAGGAGATCCTATCAAAATCTTGCTCGAAGAAGCCCTCGAGCGGCAACGGAACGCGATGATGGACAACTTTGTGCAGATTCTTCAGCGGCTACCTAGAGGGGACGCATCGGCTTCCAGCAGCGACTCTGGAAACGCCACGCCCTTTAAGGTACAAGTTAATTTGAAATCCCCATCTTCGAGGGTAAAATAGACGCAGATGCCGTAGATAAATGGTTAAATCTGCTAGATGGGTATTTCTCTGTTCATGATTTTTCAAGTCGGGAAAAGATTGTTTTTTTCTCTCTCAAAGCAGTCCCCACGTCAAGGACTGGTGGGAAACCTACTGCGAGCAGAAGGATGAGGATGAAAGTACAGGCTCATTATTTCAGCCGCACCCACTTGGAATGACTTCCGAGATGCCATCAAGGAGCAGTACTACCCTGTCAAAAGCTATGAGGACAAATACATCAGATGGACCACACTGCGACAAGGACGGGACCAAGATGTGCCTGAGTTCACAAACATCTTTCACACCCTTCGCACACAGTTGGGTATCAAAGATTCTTAGCGGCATCTGGTACTCAAATACCGCGGTTGCCTACATAGATACATTCAGGAAGAAATGGAATTCTTGGACATCTCCTCACTTGGCACAGCATACCGATACGCTGT
>APFE031717915.1:350751-361788 GCA_000404065.3 Pinus taeda | reverse complement strand
GCTCCATGATGTTTTTCAAAAATGTAAAATTGATGTTTTGGGCTAATGCAGTTCTATGTGTTGTATATGTAAAGAATATATGTCCATCTAATGCTATTAGAAATAAGACTCCTTATGAAATGTGGTATGGACACATTCCTTTGGTAAATCTTCTTAGGGTCTTTGGTTCTACCTATTTTGCCATGATATCAAAGGTACATAGAAACAAAATTGGTGCAAGGAGTCGTAAGTGTATCTTCCTGGGGTATTCAAACACCTCCAAAGCATATCGTCTCTATGATGAAGTCAATAAAAATTATGTTGTATCTAGAGATGTAATCTTTCTTGAATCATCCAAAACTGACAATGTTGTTGAGTGGAAACTTGATCGATTAGATAGATTCACAAATGAAAAAACATTTCAAGAAGTTGGTAATCAGATTCCACATCTTGAAGGGGGATTCCTATACTAGATCAACCTGTGGAATCTTCTTCTGAAGCACTCTCTCCCCCACATGAAACTCCAACAATGGATGATACTTTGAGTGATGTGATTGATAGAATTGGGAGACTCAATCTTGATTTAGTCCCAACTCAATCAATGGAGAAACCTGGAGCATCTCAGAGAGGTCCCCCAAAGTGGCTGACAAATACACTTGAAAGTGTTCATCCTGATGAGGTTGGAAAGACAGGAACTATAAATTCAACCCGAAAAAATGGAGGTGATGTAGATGACTCTGATTCACCTGTTGATATGGATGTTCTTATGATTGTGAATTGAATTTGTCTACATATTTTGATCCAACTTGTTTCAAAGAAGTTGCTTCTCATGATGAATGGAAAGAAGCAATGTAAAAGGAGTATGATGCCTTGATAAAGAATGGCACTTGGAAGTTGGCTGATCCTCCAAAGGGAATGGTGGGCCCCAGTATTGCAGCAATAATGTTGTAACTCCTGGAACACTGTTCCTTAATTTTATCAACCCGGTAGTTCGTAACAAACTTGGAAGCGACGGTGTTGTATGCACAAGTACTAGCTCTTGTCACGGCTATCACTTGATCAGCTGGCACAAGTCCACTAGGAGCTTAAGCCAACTGTATGAGCTCTTAGAAGAAGCTTTTTAACTGATGGACAAAAGCTAACTCAAAGAAGGCTAATCTACTTGCAAAAAGAAACTGGAAAGTTGAAAGGAAACGTAAACCCTAGAAAACCCTAGTTTTACCAGCTAGCCCTACTGATGCAAGAAAGAGGATGTAAGCTACTGAAAGAGATTCCATTGACTTCTAGGAAGGTAAAATGCATGTTTCTAAGCTACTTCTATAGTAACATCTAAAAAAAACATCTTTTTGTATTTTTGAATAAGTTGCTAGAACTATCATGCATGTGCTTTCATTGTTTTTGACTATGCAGAGGTGGATCGGCGAGAGGAAATGCTTGGAAGAGGTCGGGAAGGTTCAAAGAGGGCCTAAGGGGTCCCTAACACCCTTCCAGAGAGTTTCACAGAGTTTGTCTATCAAGAAACCTCATTCGTGAGCTTCTACAAGAAGTCTGTAGGGATTCTACAGGATGTTCTAGAATTTCTACAGGATGTTCTGTGATTTTCTACAGGATGTTCAGAAATGGGAATTTAGAGGACGGATGGATGAAGAAAGATGAAGGAGTGGGTATGGAGATAGAATAGGGGTTTCAGGTGGCTGAGGGACTGGTGGATGGAGTTGAGAGAAGATGTAGATGGATGGATTTGTTCCAAGAGGGCTGAAGTAATGTTGTACAAAAAGGTAGGGTTATGTGGGAAAAACGGAAAACGTGAGGCAAGAAACCAAGTTAGGTGATGGATCAGATGGGTCTGATGGAGTTTCGGCAGATAGAGAAGTGGTACGGGTGCTCTGCAATTTGTGTTTCCAACTGAACCAACAAAGACTTGCAAGAAATCAAAGACCTAGTTATGCCAACCTAATCTGATCTAGCTATCAGTAAAGAGAATGAACATAAGCTTTATTTGCAAGGAAACCATGTACATTAACTATGCAATGAAGCATTCAAAGATCTGAACATGTAACCAACTTCTGCAAATGAAAATCGTACACTAGTGATTGCATGGCAAAGCAAAAATAGTGTTTTTGTTGGCAGCAATGTCACCTTTGTCCCAGCTCACGATCCCACTGAGGGAGAGGTGAGATCAGAGGTGCTTGAGGCCCTTTTTCTGAAGATCTTACCTGTTGTTAACCTATCAAATAAATATGAACATGAAAAGATACTTTAACCATAAAAAGCAACCTAAATAACAAAACAAGATTTAAATCTAAATCGCAGATTTTATTCTAAGAATGCGGCAAAAACAAATAAAAGTAAACAAAGGAGGTACGGGGCACTTGAGATGGGCCCAACCCCAAGAGCTACAACCTCCTAAGAGAGATTAGAGCTGGTACAAAGCTGGATTCATCTTTATTGATCAAAAGAATAGTTACATTCCAAAAACTGTCCACAAGGAAAACTTGAAATTGTGTTGAAATGCAGAGCTAAATTACTGTCTAAAAAATGACTAAAATCGAACTACAAACTAGCTAACTTCTGCCTACAAAGTGACTAACTGAAATGAGGCCCTAAGCCCTCTTATTTATACAAATTGACGACCACAACAATCCTCCTAAACTTTAGGGACTTGGCTGCCCAAAACTTGCAGTTAACAGCAGTCCTACTTGACTTGCTTGGCTGCCCTTGTGATAATTGATTTGGTGGCCCTTGAACTCCAAGTTGATGGTGGAGAATTCGAAGTAAGGGCCCATAAATGAAGGGGACACCTTCCTAAAAATCCTATCCACGAATTTGGCTGCCAAGTGCTCATTTAAACCTTTGATTTTGTCTCCAAATTGACCAAAAAGACTGCATAAAGCACACATTAGACTTGTTGGCATACTGACTAACCCAATTCACTCTATTAGCATAAATATAATAAAAAACATGCAATAAACTAATGAGAATGGTGTATTAAGTCAAATTAGGAGGTTGAATCAGCCCATATAATTATCCATTTTTGGGGCTCATCATCACCCCCATACTGAAAGTGTTGCTCATCCTCTGAGCAACTAATCTATCTCTTCCTCTTTGATGGCCCTGGTGGCCTCCCTGTCATGCCAAGCTTCTGAAGTGATGTCCTCTTCCTGGTCGTGAAACCATGCTTTTCTGCCTACTTCTTCCCACTGCTTGTGCTCCTTTTCTTGTAGCAGTTTTGTTAAAGCCTCAGCCTTAGCGTGCAGCTTGCCCTCTCTTTGTTGTTCATCAGTTGTTTCCTTGTATTTCCTTCTTCCTGTGATTGTTTGGCCACCTTTTCCTCCAATTTCTTGGTCTCTCTTAGCTTAGCCCGAGTTTCCTGTAGAGAATTCTCAGCTTTCTGTAGAACTGTCTCAGCTTCTTGTAGAACTGTCTTTGAGTCCATCATCTTAATTTTCTCTCTCTAGGTGAAGGCTTTTGGCTTCCACATTCATAGATGATGGATCCCTTTGAAGGAGACTCTTCCTTTTTGTTTAGCTGTGGTGTCCTCAATTGTAATTGGCTCCCTTGACTGTGGCTGGGGTCTGCCAGCTTTTATCCGCATGTTCCTTCTTGCCTTAAAGTACATGGAAGGCTCCCTTTTTCGCTCCGCTTTTTGCTTTGGGGATGTGCTTAGGGTGGCCAGCACAACTGTTGCCTCCCTAGCTAAAATATCAGGCGATTTTGCCTTCTGTTGCCCTTTTTCCAGACTTCCTGTAGAAAGTCCTGTGCTGACTGTTTTTTGGCTTCCTGTAGAAATGGTTTTTTGGCTTCCTGTAGAATCGGTTTTCATTGTTTTGGCCTGCTTGGATGGGGGTGACTTCTCTTTTAATTTTGTTGTGGTTGCCTTGGGTGCGCCTTCACTTGCTTGGACATTTTCAGTCCTTTCTGCCCTGCTGTGCAATCTCTTCTCCTTGCGTGTTTGTGCCATTGTTCCTCCCATAGCTGTAGGCTTTGCAACTTGGACTTTTCCTCGTTTCTCTTCTTGTTCTCTCTGTGGAGGTCTATCCTGTGTTTCTTTTCCACTGGTTTTCTCTTCTAATGAGTGGTGGGGTAAGCTTTAAGGTCAACCCTCTGAAATTTATAGTGGCCAATATCTTGGATTTAGGCTGCAGGGACATTAAGAACTCTTATGTTGTCTCATCATCATAACCTTGGATTCTGTCACAGAAGGTCATCCAATTGGCATGGGTAAATAGGTCTACCACCTTGGGAGTTTCCCACAATTTCCTGGAATCTGAGGATTCTTTTCTGATAAACCCTCCTGGTATGATGAGAATGCTCTGTTTTGGCTTGTGCTCTAATTAGAAGGGGAATTCTGTGTATGGTTTCCTCCCCAGAACTTGGAAGGCAGTATCCCTCAGGTGTTTATATTTCACTTTGCACCAAATCCCTGGTTAGAATGTTGTTGTTTCCCAAAACTTGACTGTCAAAAGGGAATTAGGCTCTCACAGACAGAGTGCAGAGCTTAATTTTTATCCCCAAGCACATAAAAGTCACATTCTTTATGCACAGGTTAGCCCTTACAGTGGTTTATCATTTCTACAGAAGAAATTTGTTAACAAGAACCGTGGAGGAGAATTTTGACACAAAATCGACTGAGAAATTTCGTGCCACACAGAGGCAGCTGCTAATTTTTTTACTCATAGGCAAACTTGTTTCATACTTTCTTATTCAAAACAGTTTAATTCACCACCTTTCGAACATATCATGCATGGAAGAGTGTTTTTTCAAGCCTACCTCTCTCAGAACTCCAAACTCGATGAAGAAAAGTCCAGACTTTTCTGCTCCGGAAGCTGTGCTATACTTCCTGTAGAAGACCCCCCCGTCTCCTGTAGAGCGCCACTGCGCCTCCGAATGAGCCCGGTACGTGGGAGAATTTTGAACAAGGCTGAAAAGCTCGTGGAGGATGACGGGTTAACAGATTGTACTTCGGCTAAGAACGTTGCACGTGCAAATTAATCAGCGGGTGAGAGTCGGCCGAGCATTTTTTTTATTGCTGCGTGATTTGTGATGAGGGATTGAAGTGGCCAGGTGTACGTGGCCATATGCAGACGGTAATGTTGTTCATGAAGTGTGTGTTTTCCCTCTGTAGTCACTGCCATCAATTGCATTAAGGTTTAAACGGCCAACACTCCCTATTTTTTTAATTTTCAAGTGAGTCGATTGTCCACGTATACTGCATGACTTTTGGCTGAGCGCTAGAGAAGGCAATGTCAGGTTAACTTTGCTATATTCGTGGCTTAATCCCACCATTCCATTCGTTCATGCAGTTCTTCAATTAGATTCGTGCAATAGAGGAACAAGTTTTAGTCACATACCTGGAAGTCGAATGGTTGCTGTGAGGTGTTGTGGCCTTCCATTTGTTGCATGCACTGGTTTCTGTGGTTGCATGGTGGCTTGGTTGCTGATTCATGGCTATTTTTTTCTTGCGCATGTGTCTTCTGGATAGATCTACACTGCAAGAATTAGTTTCCACCTTCAGATCTGCACCCTCAAGCTGCTGATGTTGAATTTCCATAGGACAACAACTTGTTTTCGCCATTGCTCCCGAACGATAGACCGGATCGATCTGAAACTTTATGAGCATGTTCCTATCATCATTATGCACCTTCTGTAGCAAAATGGTGGTCAATGGATGCACGGATTTCAAGAAAAATGGAAAATGGCTGAATATTATAAAGGTCAATTTCTCGGAGATCGTGCATCAGAATCAGCTGAAACTACTTGGGTAGGTTACTACCACCCATATGCATCTCCCCATGAAACAAGTTTTGAAACAGATACACGGATATGGACAAAATAAAAAAATGGCTGAAGGTGATGGAGGTTGATTTCTTGGAAACGGGGCACCAGAATTGGCTGAAATTGCCCGGGAATGTTTCCATTGTCCCTATACAACTCCCCCTATAACGGGTTTCCAAATGGATGCACAATTTTCAAGCTAGGGAAAAAACAAATTATGTGCTATGTATTTTTTCTTCAAAGCATTCTGCAAGTTATTGCATGGTAAAAAAATGAGCTTGGGCTGTGATGCAGGCATGGAGATCATGGAGGAGGAGTTTGAAGATTGCAGGACGACTTATGAACCCTTGAGGAAGCTATCATGTTCACCAAACTACCTTTTTGAAATCGATTTCTAGCTTCCTGTAGAAATCTTGTAATTTCTACATGAACTTCCTGTAGAACACACAGTTTTGAGGAAAGAAGCACAATGAGATGGAAATAATGATGGAGAAGGGTGAGGGATGGAAACATGGACGCTTGCAGGCCTCATGGCCATATTCCTAGCCTTCAGGTCCTCTTCCCAGATCGTTTTTGGCTTGATTGTAGGCTTCCTATAGAAGACACAAAACTTCCTGTCGAAAACACAAAACTTCCTGTAGAAGGCACAGAACTTCCTTTATCTTTGTTTTGAGCAATCCTTCTGACCTGCAATGTCCTTCTTGCAACCTGCAATTACTCAATAGAAATTAGATTTATTTTTTTCTCTTTTTTCTTCGTTTTTTTCTCTCTTTTTTTTTAAAACAACTAGGGCGCCTCATGGAGGTTTTCACCCTAATTGCCTGCCCTGGCCGCCTCCAAGGGAGGTTTTCACCGAGGGATCTTATTCTTTTTTTTTTCTCTTTTTTTTTCAACCCATTGACTGCCTCATGGAGGTTTTCAATCAATGAGCCGATCTGAGGCACCTCCGAGGAGGTTTTCACCTTAGATATTTATTTTCCTCTTATTTTCAGTTTTTTCTCTTATTTCTCTTTTTTATTTTTCTCTTTTTTTCTTTCTACCCTACCCTACTTGAAAAAAAAAATCATTTTTGAGTGTAAGAATACTTTCAATGGAGCCATGTGCACATCGAGATTAGAGACAAAATGATGTGGAGGCTTGAAATGCATGCTTTGACAGCTATCCAGATTTCAGAGACCGAATGATTTGACTTTCAAGGGATCAAACACAGCTAAGGAAGAGAGTATTGTTGCAACTTAGTGACCGTTTGAAACCATATCTCAATATATCTCTGATATCCTTGGTCCTTTTACTGATGTGGATCATTATCCATATCTTCTTCTATCATGACCTTCACATCTTCCTCTTTTTGCTGATTTTTCTCTTGAATACATGGAAGATTTGATGGTAGCCATGAGGGAACTCTCTCGATCTCTGATTTTGATGTCTTCTCTTCATCAAGTGCAGCCCATGGTTCTTTGATCTCTTCGTTTGAATCTTCTTTTGCTGGATGTGGTCCCTCAATGCTGTCAATATAATTTCTTTTTTGCAATACTCTTCCTGAGCTATGGTGAAGATCATTGAGCTCAAGAGAAGTCATTTGTACATGTTGTGCCTCAGCATTGCAATTGGATTGAGCTACTCCAATGTGTGGATTTGGAAATGGTGGTATGGGTAGTTGAGTGGGGGTGTATATTTGAGATGGTTGTGGATGGGCAGGTGGTGGAGACAAAGGAGTGGGAGGAGAGTTGTACTGCGGCCTCCACCCTTGATGAGGTGCATTCCAATGAGGCTGTGGCTGAGCATAAGAGTGAAACGAATGAGTAGCTAGTTGGTGAGAGGAAATGCTTGAAAGAGGTTGGGAAGGTTTAGAGAGGGCCTAAGGGGTCCCTAACACCCTTCCAGAGAGTTTCACGGAGTTTGGCTATCAAGAAACCTCATTCGTGAGCTTCTATAGGAAGTCTGCAGGGGTTCTATAGGATGTTTTGGTATTTCTACAAGATGTTCTGTGATTTTCTACAGGATGTTCGGAAATGGGATTTTCGAGGATGGATGGATGAAGAAAGATGAGGGAGTGGGTATGGAGGTAGGATAGCGGTTTGAGGTGGTCCAGGGAGTGGTGGATGGAGTTGACAGAAGATGTAGATGGCTAGATTTGTTCGAAGAGGGTTGAAGCAATGTTGCACAAAAAGGTAGGGTTATGTGGGCAAAATGGCAAACATGAGGCAAGAAACCAAGCTAGGGGATGGAGCAGATGGGTCTGGTGGAGTATGGGCGGATAAAGAAGTGGTACAGGTGCTCTGCAATTTGTGTTTCCAACTGAACCAACAAAGACTTGCAAGAAATCAAAGACCTAGTTATGCAAACCTAATATGTTCTAGTTAACAGTAAAGAGAATGAACATAAGCTTTATTTGCAAGGAAACCATGTATATTAACTATGCAACGAAGCATTGAAAGATCAGAAAATGTAACCAACTTCTGCAAATGAAAATCGTACGCTAGTGATTGCATGGCAAAGCAAAAATAGTGTTTTTGTTGGCAGCAATGTCACCTTTGTCCCAGGCCACGATCCCACTGAGGGAGATGTGAGATCAGAGGTGCTTGAGGCCCTTTTTCTGAAGATCTTCTCTGTTGTTAACCTATCAAATAAATCTGAACATGAAAAGCTACTTTAACCATAAAATGAAACCTAAATAACAAAAGAAGATTTAAATCTAAATAGCAGATTTTATTCTAAGAATGCAGCAAAGACACATAAAAGTAAACAAAGGAGGTACAGGGCACTTGATATGGGCCCAACCCCAAGAGCTACAACATCCTAAGAGAGATTAGAGCTGGTATAAAGTTGGATTCATCGTTATTGAGCAAAAGAATAGTTACATTCCAAAAACTGTCCACAAGGAAAAATTGAAAATCTGTTGAAATGCAGAGCTAAATTACTGTCTAAAAAATGACTAAAATCGAACTACAAACTAGCTAACTTCTACCTACAAAGTGACTAACTGAAATGAGGCCCTAAGCCCTCTTATTTATACAAATTGAGGACCCCAACAGTCCTCCTAAACTTTAGGGACTTGGCTGCCCAAAACTTGCAGTTAACAACAGTCCTACCTGACTTGCTCGACTGCCCTTGTGATAATTGATTTGGTGGCCCTTGAACTCCAGTTGATGGGTGGAGAATTCGAGCTAAGGGCCCATAAATGAGGAAACCTTCCTAAAAATCCTCTCCACGAATTTGGTTGCCAAGTGCTCCATGGTTAAACCTTTTGATTTTGTCTTCCCAAAATTGACCAAAAAGGGACTATATGTAAGCCAACATTAGGACTTGTGGCATAATGACTACGCCAAATTCACTCTATTAGCTAACATATAATAAAAAACATGCAATAAAATAATGAGAATGGTGGATTAAGTCAAATTAGGAGGTTGAATGAGCCCATATAATTATCCATTTTTGGCGCTCATCAGGGAACCAAATCAATTGGTTGCAAATGGGTCTACAAGAACAAGTATAAAGTTGATGGCTCTCTTGACAAGCACAAAGCCAAGCTTCTGGCAAAAGGCTTTTCATAGAAGGGGTCAATTATGAGGAGACTTTTTCCCCCACAGTAAAATAGGCTACCATCCAGACACTCTTTGCCCTAGCAGCTCAGAACGGTTGGAAAGTCCATCAAATGGATGTAAAAACTGCTTTCCTGAATGGAGATCTAAAAGATAATGTTTTTATGTCCCAGCCCGAAGGATTTGCTACGAAAGGAAATGAACATAAAGTATGCAAACTTGTGAAATCCTTGTATGGTGCCAAACAAGCACCATGAGCCTAGTATGAAAAGCTAAGTAAATCTTCTGAAACCCAATTTCAAACATTACGATCTTGATGATGCAACTTTGTTTGTTAAGAAGGTTCGAAAAATAGTGGTATATCTTGGGGTATATGTAGATGATCTTTTGATGATAAGGAACAATGAGAGCTACATTGCATCCATAAAGAAGGAATTGAGTAAAGGTTTTGAAATGACTGATTTGGGCTATGTTCATTACTATCTTGGTATTCAAGTAACTCAACATCTGAAGTCCATATTCCTTTCTCAAAAGAAGTACATTGGAGATATGTTGAACAGGTTTGGCATGACTGAATGTAATCCTCTGACTACTCCAATGGAACAAACACTAAAGCTCACATCCTAATGGAATAATTTGAGGATGCAAGTCTAGCAGGGGACTCTGTAGTACTTACCAATAGGTTTCATTTTCATGATTGGCGGAGGAATAGTGCATATACTACTTTGGTTACCGATTCTTGTGGAAGAAATATACTTACATTTGGTTGATGCTGCCCTTTTCGGAATGGGTGATCCAACAGCCTAAGCTGGGTCATGCCATGTTTCAATTTTTGTTGTAGATTAGAGAAAGAAATCTGTCCAAACAGTTCAATCTTGGCAAGTAAAGTAGATAGGTAGAGAATGAAGGTTCCCAACTGCTTAATTTGGGGCCTTCGAAGCAATAAGGGTACTTTTAGATAGAAAATCAAAAGAAAAAGCCAAAGGAAAAGAAAAGGCACAGAAGGGTTTGCAAGTCTAAGTGCACCCTCCTTGGAGTAACAAAAAATGCTAGCCAATAGAGCGGGTAGGTAGATGGGGTTGCAGAAAGCATGGTTTATGGCATTTCACTGGCCTAAGCAAAGGTAAAAACATGGTGCCAGTGTAGATTTCCTATTTCAGTAGTCTTACAGCAACTTAATGAAGCATGTCTAACTTCCAGATTACCCCCCATCATATTCATGGCTAACATCCCTATGCCACCTATGTTCATGAAATAAGTCAAAGTCCTTTGTTGGTTCTTGTTTCTTTAAGAGCCACATTTCTTGTGTAAAAATTCTTTTCGTTTTGATCTACTTCCTAAAAACTAAGTTGATTTGATATAACAGCTTAGTATTTTACCCCCCTCATCCACCTTTTTTCACTCATATTAACTACTAATCTATCACTATTTAACTCCTTATACCCCCTATTCCCCCTATTACTATGTAAATTTGGCAAAAAACCAAAAATATCTATATATCCCCTTCCCCTCCCGGAGCCTTATAGCTCTATGTATCGTTTTTGAATGTTTTCAAATGCTAAAGCATTGAGTGCGACCCAAAGAGCGCTAGAAAATTAATCTTGGGATTAATCCGGGATTTTCTTGGATTAATAACCTAAACCCGCTTTGTAAATAAACCTATGAAAAATCCCATTTTAACCCGTAACTCTGCAAAAAACCAAAAAACCCACTTTTTATAATGTTCCGTCGGGCACGCATT
>APFE031717915.1:310513-331574 GCA_000404065.3 Pinus taeda | reverse complement strand
GTCCTCCCAGACTTGATAAATCAATGCCGTTCCAGCTATGATCCATGTCAAAGAGCTATTCTCAGCCCCTCAGGCTCAATATTGTTCCATATCACCCCTGAGGCCATTAATGAGATGCTACACTTTCACACTGTAAAGCCCCTAACTCCGCTCTCCATCAATGACTTTCTAAAGAAAGGGGGCAAGTTGTCCAGTGCTCAGATCATCAAGATTAATCAGTTATTTGTTCAGCCAAAATTTAAAGCTGTGGGAACCCCTCCTATAGGATATCAATATCTCAATGAGCTGGGCAAAATACTTGTGGATTTGATCAGTTACATCCTGGGTTATGGGTCACATGAGGATGTTGATGAAACCATTATGGCCATGCTGTCCATATTCTCCCCTGGAACGCCTCCTGCTGTGCACTATGATTTTGCTACATACATTGCCTATAAGATTCATGAACAATTGATGAATCTAGAAAGGGAAAAGGTCTTTAAATACACTAGGTACATATATCACTTGTTCTTATTTTATCAGCCCGATGCTTTCCATGTTCCTCTCAAGAAGCTAAATGCCCAGGGAAACCGAAGGTCTGTAGTGTTTTGGTCTTTAGTCTTTCATCATGTATCTTTTTCACCTTACACCTATTGTGAATTCATAAACCGTTTTATCCATCCAGCTATGAGCTTGTTATTGGGTGTCCCTCCTCCCAGAATGACAGATGAGATGCAAAGGATTCTTCACCTCTCAAAGGCCTACAGCATTGGTGATTGGTACTTTTACCAACACCATACAGTAATCAGAATATATGGCTGTGAGTTGAACCCTTATAGGCTGCCAAGATATGTCCCTATGAGACTTTTTGCCTTAGAGTATTTTAGGCAGTTTGGAAATGCAGACTTTCTCCATTTCCATAGTAAAAACAAGAAGGTGCAACTAAAAGTAAGGAACCAGCTAGGCCCATTTCTATACAAAAAAAGGGCGGAAGGATGGAAGGAAGCAGATTTGATCCTAGAGACCCTCAAACTGCAAACCAGTTTCCAATGGGTACCTTATGACCCTAATCATTTCATTTCCCTTAGGAGGGTAAAATACAAATTGGGTGGCTATGCTCACGTGAGACTGCCTCATATTGAGAAATATGCCATTTCGTTAAGCTAGAAAGAGGGCACTCTAGAAGAGCCAATGACTAGAGAGCAAATGCTACAAAGAGAAGCAAAGAATATTGAGAAAGAGGCTGACTTGGAAACTTGTGGGCATGTTTCCTCTTCCTATCAAAGGCAACTTGGTGCAACTGCCTCATCGTCTACATCCCAGCAGCAAGAAGCTAGAACTGTTCAACAAGAATCAAGCAAGGATAAAGGGAAGGAGATGGAGCAGGAACAGCCACCTCCTATAGCAGAACAGCAAGTAGAAAAGCAAGTAGAACAACAAGAAAAAGGGCAAAAAGAGGGGCAGCCAATACAGCAAGAACAAACAGCTGAAGCCCCAATATCCACTGAGCAATAGGCTCAAGAGAATGTGCCTCCTAGGCAACAAAAGACAGTGGAGGCCTCAGTGCTGCAAACTCCACAGAAAGAAGAAAAGGGAAAGAAAAGGAATAGAGAGTAGGAGACTCCCCTTACCACATCCACAAATCAAGGGGAGAAAAGGCATAGAATGAATCCCCTCTCCGAGGAAGAAATGCCTATTGGGAAATCATTGGGCATGGGCCCACCGAGCATGGAGGCATCTGCCAGTTCCTTTCAACAGGAACAAGAAAGAACCCTTGGAGGAGAGGTCAGCTCCTCAAGTCAGCAAAGGAGAGTTGAGACAGGCATCAAGCAACAATTCATCGACATTAAAAGGAGAAATGAGCCACTCAAGCTCCAGATCTACAAACAGTTTCTTAAGATGGCCCCTACCAATCAGTAGAGGCTTATGTCAGCCTACGACATAACAGAAGGGAAAATGACCATGAGTCATTTCATGCCAACCATGCTGCAGCCACAGTCAGCTGCAGACTATATAAGAATCAACCTTGAGGTTCTTGCCAAGGACATCCACCCTATGGATCAAATAGAACTTCACAAGCAAATGCGTGAGATGGCATATTCAACACTGGCAGATAAAACCTTATTGGCAAATAGGTTGGAAAACAGCCTGAACAATACAGCTGCCCAACTTGAGTTGGAGAAGGCATCCTCTCAGGCCAAAGACTACAGGATCAGGTCTTTGGAGGATATAATCATAGAGCTTGGACATGACCCAAAGGATCCAAAAGCTATACAAACGTTGTTGAAAATAAGAGATGCAGACCTTGCAGCTCTAAGAAAGATGATTAAAATCCCAGCAACCCTTCACCCTCAAACCGAAGAGGTTGCCCAACAAAGATAGGACCAGGATGTAGCAACATTGTTGGTAGGACTGCACAAGCACCTAGTGCAAACACAAGGGAGGCTGGAAGGGACATAGGCTGCACTGCAGGCAGCCCTACAGTAGAAAGAAGGAGGTCAAACTTCTCAGCCCCATCCAGAGATCATAAACCTTGAGGAGCCCCCACAGACTACTGCTCCTCCCACAGGGCAGACAACTCCATCAACATCAGCACCAGCACCAACCTCAGAGCAGGCTCCGAGCCTTGATATGCAGAAGTTGATGAGTGAAATCAAGATCCTAGAAGCCCAGATGACAGAGCTAAATGAAGCCAAGGATAATTTAGCTAAGCTAAATGAAAAAATGACAAATCCAAGTAGAATGTAGCTGAAAAAGGGAGAGAAATAAAAGCTGTCAAAGAGAAGATAAAGGAGCTGGAGAAAGAGCTCACCCTTGACAAAGTGGTGGCTGAGGTCAAGACAGTTTTGTGGGCCAACATTGGCCAATCAATAACATATCAGTGGCAGTATATTGAGACTATCCATGAGCAAATGGAGCTCATAGGCAAAGCACAGAAGGAAGTCCATAGAGCAAGGGCATCTCTAGGCAGTATGCCTGAGATAGCCAACAGAATGATCAACGTTCTTAATAACCGCGCAGTTCCTCAGCTGGCAGCAATAGGAATCTCCAACAGAACTGAAACCATCCAGCTGATAAAGAGGTTCCTCACATTGAAAATCCTGGTACAAACATTGGATAGAAGAAGCCAGGACATGCAAAGAGAACTCAGCAGATTCATGGATAAGTTTGCAGCATTATAGGGCAGAGGTCTTCCTGGCTTGCTGAACAGCGCAGGGAGACTACTATCACATGAGAATTATGTAAAAAGGGTGAACACATTTTCTGCCAATCAGATCACTCAAGGATCAAGTACTTCATAGGTAACAGGGCCAGCATCTGGGCAAAGTCTCTATGACATAGTAGAGAACTTATTTTTTATTATGAATGAGATTAGACATTTGTTTGAAGTGCCTCCAAACTTCTACAAATACACAGAGGTAGATGAAACCTTAGATGCAATTTTGAGACATCAATTGCCTACACAGGAGTGGTGGACTAGAATGATACAGTTGTTGCTATAAACAAGAGGCTTTCATCAAAGTTTTTTCATCAAAAAACATAAGTCATCATGTTTAGAAAATGTGATGCATACACTATGACTGGAGAAGAGTGGAATGAGCCAACTCAGCAGGAAGATTCGGCCACTAAAAGCAACATTGACAGCTATAGGTAATAGAGCTGAGAAAGCTACAGCATGACAAAGCATAAAGACACATCATTCAGCGTTAATGCAGAATGCTCAACCGACTCAGTGGCCTCCAAAGGTCAAGAAGATTTCTGATAGAATTAAAGACTATTTATTTTATATTTAGGGCAGCAATAACTTCCTTATCTGCTATTTTGTAAAGTTGGTGAGCGTATTTAATTTATCAAGTGACTCAGTGGTTTAGATATTTTGTAAAAACCAATTGTATATATTCCCCCTCGCATAAGCTTGCAGGGGTTGTTGTTTCTTGTTAAAAAGGAGAACTCGGTTGTAATTTCTGGAAGAATAATATAAACAAAGCTTGGAGTTTACAGGAATTGGGTCTTACTGATGCATGTCGTCTTGGAACCATTGAATGCTACAGGATTCTAGTGCTATGGCTTAATATAATAAGTGTTCTCTATCTCTGTTAATGTTTTATAATTTGTTTAACTCACATCTCTCATATGTTGTTCTAAATCTAGGAAGAAAAAAAAAGAATAGCTCAGGATTTGTCCATGGAGACACCTTGATCTCAATCTGTCTTTACTATAAATGTTTTCTATGACTTCAACTGTTTAATTGGAATTCTTAACTGCTCCAATAAACCCTGAATATTTCACAGTTACTATTTAGTAATTCATGTATGCTACTAAGTAGAAATTGTTGTTCAAATTGTTATCACACTGTCCGTAATTCCATTTCCCACTGTTTCACTCACTAATCAGAATTTATATTAAGAATAGCCATCTAGCCTTGCAGTAAAACTTTCTCCATCACAGGCACCAGGACTGTCTCAGATTTCTGACTCCATATGCCCAATGGACTAGCATATTTCACACATTTCATGCCCTTCTCACAACAACAGTTCACAACCAAAGTCTCAAACAAAAAACTGAAACTTATAACTAGCCTAAAATCTTCACAAAATAGAGCTAAAACTTAAAGAGAGAGCCCTCTTAGATTATAGGTAGGCTAGGAACTATACTCCAAAGCTTGGTTAGTGGTTACCCCGGCCGTATTCCCTTGGGAGTCATAGGGAACAACCTCGTTGTTAACAATCTCAACTACCTAACTACTACTAGACCAGCCATTTCATTTGCTATTGGAATCCTCTCCATGTTTATGAAAAGCCTTGTGAGGGACATTGGTCTACTGCAAAAATAGTTCTAAAGTACTTGAAGGGAACTCAAGACTTTGGACTCAAGTTTTGTTAAAATTGGCAACTAGGGCCAAACTCCATGTGGGTCATCTTATTTATGAGCTAATATTTTTATGGGATCCCTCTCATCAAGAGGTGTATGATTGATCTAAAGATCATCCAATTCTGATAAGTATTTCTGAATTTCTGAATTTATTTATGTTATAAAATAAATTGTCAAGTCAGCTAGCAACTTGAGTAGGCTCAAAAGCCCAATAGACATGTCTATTCATCATCTACATTTTAGTATAAATAGAAGAGGATTTGAAGTCATTTGGACACACATTCTACAGATGATCTCCTCCTCCCCACGTCTTGGGTTTTTGGTGAAGGAGAGACACATAGAGAATACATTGGCCTATGTATGAATGATACCCTAGAACTAAAACACAGAAGCCCTAGAAATGGTCATGGAGAAGTCTATACACAACAAGAGGAAGGATCTATCCACAGCCACAGAGAAGTTTGTCCATAACCGCAGTAAGGATAACTAAGTCGTAGTCATGGTAATGGTGATATAGCAATGGTAATAAAGGTTGTAGTGATTCCCTAGCCGTAGTAGCCACAGAGAGGAAGACACCTAGCCATAATAGCCACAATGAAGGAAGACTAGTCGTAGTAAGCCACAGTTCATGAAGCAAGACTAGCCACAGTAAGCCGTAGTCAATGGAGGAAGAGGAGCCACAGTGACCCGCAGTAGCGGCAGTCAAGTAAGGTAGCCGCACTCATACATGAAGGAGCCGCAGATAAAAGATCGAAGGTCTGTCTACACCTCGGATGGTTTAAGGGTAGACAGACTACGTCTCAGATGGCTTGAAAGAGCTAGAAAGTGACTTTGCATCTCCGGAAGCAAGCATACTTGAAGAGGCATGAAACAGTAAGAAAAACTTGGCATAATGGTGAGACACAGTATCAATGGTGACAGTGATAGTGAAAGAACAGAACAATCTCGACCTAGATGGAAGATCACAATGATTCTTAAGGTACAACCTTAGTCTGAACATATATATCTTACATAATCATGTTGAAAATGATTTTTGGAAATTGTTGGAAGTCTGGGCACAATGAGAAGCAATGACGAAGGTTTCAAGAAATGTCAGTGTTGTTGTAGTAATGACAGTGATAGTTACATTCACAGCATAATGGAAGAAGTTGTGTCAAGAATGATCAGTGACAAAGTCATGATCTAGTTCTTGTAAGATCATGATCTCGTTGAAGATGCAGAGATCACCTCTATGGTAATTTCAAGGGACAGTCATGGTGCAGCAATGATGTTATCAATGATGGTTGTAGTACTAAAGATATCAAGTGATGCAGTAGTACAACAATGATGATCGATGTTGTAGGATGAGTATAGCATAAGAGTCACCGAGTGTAGATCAACAATATTGGGTGCAGATCCGTGATAAAGAGCAGCTCAATAACTCGACCAACTAAATGACAGGAGCAGCAACATAAAGTGCATAGCATGGTCATCAAGGTACAACACTGTGATGGTAATGCATGGTGCTACATGGTAAGGTGCAGCAAATAGATGAGATGCAGCACTATGATAGGTGAACGAGTCACCTAAGAGAATCAGTTGAAGTAATATGTCTTCAACTAATCTCATGTCGATATCAAAAGTCAAAGTGTTGACTTCTATTGTAAATGTACTATCTCTCTCACTTTCTCTGCTAAAATTTGAAGAACATAAAAGAAGAATTGATCAAGGGTTTCCCCGCATTGGGGTTTGTCCCTAGCTAGCACCATATCTTGTGTCCTCTTGTCTTGGCTTGTCTTCTGCGATTTGTATTTATGTTCTATCTGCAGTTTACTTTAATGCTGATGTGATTGCTAAATGTGAAAAATTAAATAAATTGCTCTAGCATAGAACATACCTAAAATTAACATGGTATCGGAGCTGAGGTGAAGACAATGCCCAAGCAAGAGTGAAAGAGCAATCACCGAAGACAGTTGAGTAAGAACAAAAGGATGAGTTCATCCCTCTTTAAATTCACCAAGAGTGAAGTCGAAGATGAAAATATTATCAGAGTGGTGCAACGGAAGTTTTGGATGGCCTACCTTAAGATCACTTCATTGGAAGACCAGATCTCAAGGTGGAAGAAAAGACAAATAACTAATTTGACCATTATGTGAAGGAGTGTCTGAATAACAGGGACACATCACTTGATGATGATAATAATCATTCCAAGGAAATCTTGAATGATCAAAGGAATGATAGGTAATGTAGGAAATGGCCTACTCTTCATAGAAAGAAAGGAACCCCAGCAATGGAAGTCGAAGGTTTCAAGGTGACACTCATTGATGGAAAGGTATGTGTTTGAAAATAGAATTTTCAAAGATGTTTTTGAGTTCAGGGTTGTATCAAGTTACAGGAAGTCCACTGGGGACCATGTCCATTGACACATATCACCAGAGGTCTGTGAGTCAGATGGTGACAGGGAATCCTGAATTCAAAAAGAGCATGAAAGTACAAGTCTGAGATGTATCGAAGGAAAATATTACAAGGGGACCATTCCCCTCATGTAGAAGGTCCACAGGTGCAAAACAACCCAAGGGGTTTGAGATTGATAATCAAGAATCTCGCATATGGAGGTGGAAGAAATCCCTCTATGGCTTGAAGCAAAACACCTCGGTCGTAGTATGAGAGGATTGATAGTTGTTTGATAAAGCTGAGATTCACTAGGAGTGAAACTGATCCAAACCATCCGAAGATTGTGGATGATAGACCTCTCATACTAGAACCTTATGAGGACGACCTATTTCTAATAGGTACAGACCCTCTCATTTCCAGAAGTAAGAGGGAGTTGGATTCCAGATATGGAATGATAAATTGTAAGCCTGTAACTACCTCAGGAATCTTAACTTTCAAAAGCTATATGGTAGTGATGTTGGACCAGATTTGGGAAATGCCTCTAAGTTTCATAAAATCGTTCACATTGATGTTCTTGGTGAACTTCCGTCCGGACATATGTATTGTCACTAGCATGGTGAGCTCATATGTGGTTAAGCCTCACTAGATTGGTGCCAAGGATCTTCTGAGATATCTTCGGGGCACAATCTCTCATGGATTGAGATACACTGTGGAAAATATGAAACTGCATAATTATTCGAATGTTGCCTGGGCAGGAAGTGTGGAGGAACATTAGAGCACTTCTCAGTGCTAGTTATTTTTGGATTTTGCTTTGATATCATGGACAAGAAGGAAGCAGATGTCAAGACCGAATACATAGCTATGAGTATGATCTCGTATGAAGTTGCCTGGTTGTGGAAACTCTTCAGTTAGTACACATGATGAATACCAGTGTGGTTCTCTGTGACAACTAGATGTGGGATTTCATTATTGAGGAATCCCATATTCGATGATTGCTCCAGTAGAGAGACATCAAATACTGCCTTATTTGGGATATGGTAAGTCGATGAGCAAGGAGGCTCCATCGCATTGAGATGATGTATAGGTCACTACACTTTGTCAAAGCCCCAGGGAAAGATCAAATTTTTGATTTTCCCAAACTACTTGGAGTTGTTGAGAGACCCTTTTGAAAGGGTCCTGCATATTGCATACATTGAGCTCTGAGAGCTCTGGGGGCTTGTGGTTCTTACTAGAGCAACACACGGCCACAGGGTGACTCACCCTCCCCTGGTGGTGTGCATTGGACAGGATGATTCGCTCTCCTGTGGACAGGATGATTCGCTCTCCTGTGGACAAGATGATTCATTCTCTTGTGGGATAGGATGATTCACTCTCCTATGGACAGGATGATTCGTACTCTTGTGGACAAGATGATTCACTCTCTTGTGGGAAAATATGATTCGCTCTATTCTGGATAGGATGATTCCCTCTCCTATGGACAAGATGATTCGTTCTCCTGTGGACAAGATGATTCGCTCTCTTGTGGGACAGGATGATTCGCTCTCCTATGGACAGGATGATTAGTTCTCCTGTCGAGGCATCCTACCCATGCAGTGCGACTCATGGGAAGTACCTCTCATCTGATCAATGAGTAGGGAAATGAGGATAGGGACCATAGTAGTATCGATGGACACATCATTGTATCTACTGTACTCCCTATGCTATGATGACCTTCATTGATTTGGGATCAATGATACTGGTCTGGGACTAGTGGTAGGAGTTGTACCCACTATGACACTGACTTGGGGTTAGTAGAGGACTGGTCTAGGACCATTGGTACATACTCTGAGATTGACTTTGATTTAGTAAAGGACTGTTCTGGGACCAGTGAGAGTGGTACATACTATGACGTTGACTTCGGGTTGGTTGAGGACTGGTCTGGGACCAGTGGTACACACTCTGAGACTGACTTCGGGTCAGTGGAGAATGGTATGACACATTCTTGATAAGTTTTTCTTCTTCATGGTTTAGCAGAGCACAACAGAGCTGAGCAGCCAACAGAGCTTAGTAGAGCTATCAGAGATGAGCAGAGCTGGGTAGAGCTAGAAAAGTTGAGCAGAAGAAGAGCTAACCAGAGCAAGCATAGTTGAGTAGAGTTGAGCAGAGCCACTAGAGCTGAGTAGAGCTAGCAGAGTTGAACAGAGCTCAGCAAAGCTGTGTAGGGCAGTGATGGTAGAGATAGTACAGTTAGACATATGGATCAGTGGATGGATTTCTCCCTAGTTGAGAGGGAGTGTTAAAATTGGAAACAAGGGCCAAACTCCATGCGGGCCATCTTATTTATGGCAGTTGATATTTTTATTGGATCCCTTTCATTGAGAGGTGTAGGATTGATCTAAAGATCATCCGATTCTGATAAGTATTTATGATGTTGTGAATTTATTTATGTTATAAAATAAATTGTCAAGTCAACCAGCAACTTGAGTAGGCTCAAAAGCCCAATAGACATGTCTATTCATCATCCACATTTTAGTATAAATAGAAGAGGATTTGAAGTCATTTGGACACATATTCTACATGTGCTCTCCTCCTCTCGACGTCTTGGGTTTTTGGTGAAGGAGAGACACATACAGAATACGTTGGCCTGTATAAATGATACCCTAGAACTAAAATGCAGAAGCCCTAGAAATGGTCATGGAGAAGTCTATACACAGCAAGAGGAAGGATCTATCCACAGCTGCAGAGAATTATGTCCATAACAGCAGTAAGGATAACTAAACCGCAGACATGGAAATGGAGATGCAGTAATGGTAATAAAGGCCGCACTGATTCCCTAGCAGCAGTAGTCGCAGAGAGGAAGAAACCTAGCTGCAGTAACCATAATGAAGGAAGACTAACTACAGTAAGCCGCAGTCAATGAAGGAAGACTACCCGCAGTAAGCTACAACCAATGGAGGAAGAGGAGCTGCAGTGAGTTGCGGTAGCCACAGTCATACATGAAGGAGCCACAGACAAAATATCAAAGGTCTGTTTGCACCTAGGATGATTTAAGGGAAGACAGACTAGGTCTCAGATGGCTTGAAAGAGCTAGAAAGTGACTTCACATCTCAGGAAGCAGGCATACTTGAAGAGGCATGAAATAGTAAGACAGACTTGGCATAATCGTGAGACGCAATATCAATGGTGATAATGATAGTGAAAGAACAGAATAGTCTCGGCCCAGATGGAAGATCACAATGATTCTTAAGGTACAACCTCAGTCTTGGCATAAATATCTTACATAATCATGTTGAAAATGATTTTTGGAAATTGTTGGAAGTCTGGGCATAATGAGAAGCAGTGACGAAGGTTTCAAGCAATGCCAGTGCTGCTATAGTAATGACAGTGATAGTTACATTCTCCGCATAATGGAAGAAGTTGTGTCAAGAATGATTAGTGACAAATTCATGATCTAGTTCTTGTAAGATCATGATCTCGTTGAAGATGAAGAGATCACCTCTTTTGTAATTTCAAGGGGCAGTCATGGTGCAGCAATGATGTAATCAATGATGGTAGCAGTACTAAAGATATCAAGTGATGCATTAGTACAACAGTGGTGATGGATGTTGTAGGATGAGTACAGCATAATAGTCACTGAGTGCAGATCAACAATATTGGGTGCAGATCCATGATAAAGAGCAGCTCAATAACTCGACCAACTAAATGAAAAGAGCAGCAACATAAAGTGCATAGCATGGTCATCAAGGTACAACACTGTGATGGTATTGCATGGTGCTACACGGTAAGGTGTAGCAAATAGATGAGATGCAGCACTATGGTAGGTGAACAAGTCACCTAAGAGAATCAGTTGAAACAATATGTCTTCAACTGATCTCATGCTAATATCAAAAGTCAAAGTGTTGAATTCTATTGTAAATGTACTATCTCTCTCACTTTCTCTGCTAAACTTTGAAGAACATAAAAGAAGAATTGATCAAGGGTTTCCCCACATTGGGGTTTGTCCCTGGTTTGTACCATATCTTGTGTCCTCTTGTCTTGGCTTGTCTTCTGTGATTTGTATTTATGTTCTATATGCAGTTTACTTTAATGCTGATGTGATTGCTAACTGTGAAAATTTAAATAAATTTCTCTTGTATATAACATACCTAAAATCAAAAAGTATACATAGGCAGGTGACTTCAGCTTGATTGGATACTCTGATTCAGACTTCAATGAAGACAAAGAAACTAGGGTATCTACTTTGGCTTATGCTATGAGTCTTGGATCATGAGTTGTCTCTTGGATATCACACACACAATCAATTCTAGCAGATTCCACAATAAAGGCAGAATATGTGGCAGCAGCTGAGGCAACAAAACAAATTGTGTGGCTCACGAAAATTTTGGAAGATTTACCGGTAAAACAAGTAAAATCGACTCCACTCATGATTGAAAATACCTCAGAAATAAATTTGGGCAAGAACCCAAAGTTCCATGATCGAATGAAGCACATCAATACAAAATATCATCTAATTTGACATCATGTTAAGGCCAAAACAATCCATCTTCGCCATTGTTCCACTAATGAGCAGATTGCAAACATCTTCACCAAAGTGCTTGGAAGAGAAAAGATTGAAAGATTTAGAATGGTGCTTGGACTCACCAACATCCCTTCAAATTAGGGGTGGAATGTTGACACCCAATCATAGGGATTGGGTGAACAATTTTAAATAGTGTAAATAAATCATAGAGGAAAAGGAGATTCATCGGCAGATGAAACTGAACATTCACTCCCTCTTGTATATAATAATGAAAAACCTAAGTGAATAATACAATCTCATTTTGAGGAGTTACCTCCTGGCCTCACATTTAGTAACTCTAATAATTTATTAGTTTGAGCCATTTTCTCAACAACTTAATATCAACAAATAAGAGGTGTTTACTTCTACCAAAAATGCACCTGTTTACAATGCAATTCAACTAGGAAACTTACAAAAAAAATATTTGCAACTTGTCATTATCCTTGATTTTGGAAGAAAATATATATTCGAGGAGACGACTATTCGACTTTGTATTCAATATTTTCTCATACATTCTCTTGTCATCTACGATCACCACACCAAAACGTTTCTTCCCACATAGAAGAAAAAAACTCACACTCTCACTGTATAAACCTAGTAGAATAAAAATTGACAAATGTGCTCATGTGCATTCCATACCACCAAGTACCAGGGATGCAGTCACATGGCTTGGTTGACTATAAAATTTTGAATTTGAGGTAAGGGCATGTTTGGTAGAAATGAAACTACAAAAAATCAAACAAGGGGATGTTTTGGTTGAACTACAAGATGTGTTCAATATGTGATATTTTTTGCATGAGTTATATGCACCAGGAATAAAGAGGGGCTTGTTCAGTTCCCATGCATAGGGTAGAAGCCCTTTTTTTTTGGAAGTTTTTTTCATATGCATTTTGGAAACTTTTGGACCACAATTTTGCTAAAATCAATTTTGTGGGCCATGTTGGTTTTTCCCATGGTTTTGTATTTTTTGTTATGGAACTATATTTTAATGGGAGGTTCACATTTTATAAGAAAAATATTTTATTACAATACTATATAGACAATATAATGAAATAAATCTTGTTGGCTTTCCCAATTTTGGGTTTCAAACATAAAATCTCAATGTAAATTTATGTGTTTTCCATTGTATCTTTTCTATTTTTATTAAGAATCTATTTGTGGTGAAAAATTGTATAGGGTTAAAACCTACATTTGGAATCAAATCATTTTTGGGTTCAAGGGGACACCTTTGTTTCTAAGGGGTTTGTCTTGGGCCTATGGTAGGCCCTGTTACAGTGGGAGATCTAAAAGAGTGATTCATGTAGTGAAAATAAATGATGAGCAATTAAAAAATAGAGATCATGAAATTCAATGGTCAAAGTTTTGAGTTGTGGATGCTCAAAATGGAAGACTTGTTGGTGGATGGAAATCAATGGATTGATGTGGATCCATTTACAATACCAACATGGATGTCAACGTAAGACTAGACAAAGTTCAATTGGAAGGAAAAGAACACAATACAATTTTGATTCTTCGATTCAATGTTACTAAATGTCTCAGGAGAAGATGCGAAAAAGGTTTAGCGAGACAAGTTAGGGGCTTTGTATTAGTCTAAGTCATTGGTGAATAATTTATTCCTATGAAAAAATGTATATAAATTAAGGATGAAGGATGGGGACTTGGTGCAAAGCATCTCAATTCCTTCAATATTGTGATGAGTCAACTGTTATTTGATTATATTAATATTTCAAATGAGGATAAGTGCATTATCTTGTTATGTTCTCTACCAAACTTGTGGGATAGTCTGGTTGTTTCCATAAGTAGTAATGCAACTACCTTAAAATTTGATGAAATAGTCTCATCCTTATTGTTGAAGGAGATGAGAAGAAAAACATGGAGACCCATAATGAAGATGCCTTGTTTGCAACAGGACACCCCCAAAAAAGAAAAAGAAATAAGTCCTCAAATGGGAGATCTAAATCTAGAGGACTATTGAAATATCTAGGAAAGTTTAGAAATGTATGTTGGAGATGTGGAAAAGAAGGGAATTACAAGAAAGAATCTAAATCTAAAATTCCAAAGAAAATGAAGGGATCTAAAGATGCTCCTTTCTTAGAAGAAAAAACCTCCTCAAATGGAGGGGATGTGTACTTTACTTCTTCAAGTACATAAGTAGATTGTGAGGCATGGCTAGTTGACTTAGGTGCATATTTTCATATGAATCCTCACAAGGGGTGGTTTCGCAAGTATGCAATATTTGAAGGTGGTGATGTTTTCTTAGGAGATGACTTGAGAGCCAGAATCATAGGATGAGGAAACGTTAGGTTGAAACTTATGGATGGAAGGATTAGGGCACTCCTTAGTGTTATTCACATCACAATATTAGTCATAAATTTGATTTATATAAGAAAGATGAGCGATGTAGGTGTAAGAACAATGCTTGAAGAGGATATCATCAAGATGGTTCGAGGACCAACGACATTGATAAGGGGAGTTCAAATGGGAAATCCGTGTAATTCGTTGGGAAGCATTGTTAGTTCTAGGTGAAACAGTTCCATTTTTTCTAAGAGTGGAGGAAAAGAAGGAAAAAATCTTGAAACTTTAGGAGAAGAAACTATTTTGTGGCATAAAAGACTGGGACAAATTAGAGAGAGGGTCCTTCTAGTACTACATGTTAATGATATGATAGAAGACATGTTTAATTTCTCTTTGGATTTTGATTTTTATGAACATTGTCTATATGGTAAACAAAATCAAGTGAAATTATCCTATGGGGCTAAAAGGGAAGAAGGAATACTACAACAAGTTCACAATGATGTGTTTGGACTTGTGTTGGTTTTATCATTGGGTAAATTTGTGTAATATGTATCATTTATATATGAATTTTTGATGGATACATGGATATATTTCCTTGGGAAGAAATATGAAGTCTTTGACATATTTAAACAATTTAAGGCCCTAATGGATAATCATACATGAAAAAAAATAAAGGTGTTGAAGATGGATAATGATCGAGAGGTTTGTGGGAATGAATTTGAATATACCAATAAAAGGTTTGATATAACATGGCACAAGACTACCTCATACCCACCTCAATAGAATGGAGTTACAGAAAGGATGAACATGAAATTGATGGAAAAACCAATGAGCATGCTTAATGGTGCTAGGTTAGGACAATAATTTTGGTTGGAGGTAGTGGACACTACTTGTTACTTGGTAAAGAGATCACCCTCATCAACTATGGATGATAAGAATCCACATGAGGTATGGACTGGTGAGGAACCATCTCTCACACATCTCAAGGTATTGGCTGTGATGCATATGTACACGCTCTGAATAAAACAAAACGAGGTTGGATAGCAAATATGAAAGGTGCATCTTTATCGGTTGTAAATATGGTTTAAAAGGTTAGAATATTTGGAACCCGTGAACAAAGATGTTGTGTACAGTTGAGATGTGGTATTTAGAGAAGTGAAATATGTTATCAAACAAGAAATCCTACCATGGGAGAAAGAACTAGAGAAGATATATTTTGAACTAAGGGATGATGATATAGAATCTATAGAAGAACATGAATCAAAAGAAGAAGAACCACATACTGCGGATTTGAGGAGATCGGTGTAGGACTATAACTAGGGTCTCTCACACCACTAATTATTCCACATTATTAAGTCAATCTGGGATCGTTTGTTCTTTCAAAGAGTAACTCAATCCGAGGCTGTTTTGCCCAAGTAATGCTCGGTAGTATAGTGTTCTAATGAAGTGAAAGGAAACAGAGTCTAAACTATAATTGAATCAACTCAAGGATAAAATCACACAAATCAATCTGATCAGTCAAGGGTACGGAACCAGTAACCCTTCCCTTTAGAAACTGATAAAGAAGGAAAACCAAAGCAAAGGCTTATGGATCTGGGAGTCAGGCAGCGTCTTGCTGGGCTCACAACAGTCTTAGGCCTGCTTTCTCTTGAGAGCAATCAAAGCGGGTAAGCAACAGTAAATGGAACAGCAATTATGAAATGGAACAGCAAGACTTAAATGGAACAGCATAAGTAAATAGAACAGCAATTATGAAATGGAACAGCAAGACTGAAATGGAACAGCAAACATGAAACGTCAATCATATGGAACAACTAACTCGATCGGAACAATAACGCAATGGAACAGCAATCTTTCACAGATGCACACATCCTAAGTTACTACAACAATCTGAGGGAGATATATGACATGACTATTTCTGAACAGAGTGATATTATTTTCAGATCTCGCCAACACTTATCTTATATGAACCCAATGACGATGCCAGTCATACCAATACCGGGATGCAATTCAAAGGAATTCACTTTATATAATACAGAGACATGAATGAGGAAACTTATTCAGATTCAGAAGTTAACTAAAGAACATAGTCTATCATGTAAAAGATACATCAGATTGCTGAACAAAGGAAATAATCAAACCACACAAATCACCGTATGATACAACAGCGAGTGACCGTCGGAGCTGGGCCCTTGGCTACCAATGGTGCACCGCTTAAAGCTACTTCAGACGCAGAGGCAAAGTGAACACAAAATTCTTATATTGATTGCATTAACCAAGATACACCAGATCAAGTCTTCAGCAAAACTTAATGCTCAGAGTTGTTCCCAAGATATACAATTACAGTAATCGATTTTTCTTCTTTTTTTCCTCTCCCCCCACGCTCAATGGCGTGGTGTCTTTATATAACAGAAATGACGGAGATATTTAGATACAAAAGATAAGCTAAAGCAGCGATCCCTCAGGATCAGAGATCCTGAGGGATTCGCTAATCGTTCAGTTCTTCTCATCCTTTTTCTTGCGCTCTTCGTCTTGGCGTCCACGTTCTTTTCCTGGGTCATTCGGCTTTAATTCTTCTAGATCGCGTCCGCATCCGGTTTCCTAGCGAGGGGACAGCAGTTGCTTTCCCTTTGCTTCTTGTATCTGCTTGATGCTTCCCCGTTTCCGCGTCCTTCTGCATAGAAAACATCGATTATTGGTGATTGAGCTTCGTTTGCTCATTTTCACACTATTCATCAAAATCCTTTTATTCTCTAGACTTATAATGCAGAAAAGGTTAAGAAACTCATTAGAAAACCACTAGATTACTATTCAAAAAGCATACCTTTCAAGCGCTCCACAATCGGTTCAAGAAATAAGACAACCAGAAAGGTATAATCCACCTTATTTCCACTCAATTTTGTATTTGTTTATTATTTATGACGATTTTAGAAATGTTAGGGAGGAAGTGGATTCAGATGATGGAAAACTCTGGAAAAGGGCCACGGTTGAAGAAATGGTAGTCTTGGACAAGAGTGAGGCTTGGCATCTAGTGGAGTTTCCATCTGGAAGAAAAAAAATTGGTAGAAAATGGGTGTTTAAGAAGAATTTGAATGCAGAAGGAAATGTGGAGAAATATAAATCTCAGTTAGTATCAAAAGGTTATTCGCAAGTGCAAGGAATTAATTTTTGTGATATTTTTTTCTCTTGTTGCAAAGTTAGTTTCTAATAGATTTATTTTATCTATTTCTACTTCTTTTGATTTCGAAGTAGAATAGATAAATGTGAAGCAACATTCCTACATGGGGATGTGGAAAAATATATATGCATGAAGAAACCATAAGGATTTGTAGTGAAGGATAAAAAAGAGTTGGTATTAGGCTGAAAACATCCTTGTATGGGTTGAAGCAATCCCCAAGGATGTGGTATCAAAATAATGATACAAGTATATATGGATTTGGATTTATAGGGAAAAAATAAAATCATTGTGTGTATTTTAAATTAGTTGGCGATCATCTTATTTATTTGGTATTATATGTATATGATATGATGTTAATTGGAAATGAAAAGGAAATAATACACTATGTGAAAACTAAAATGTCCTCAAAATTTGAGATGAAGGATATTCATGTTGTAAATTTCATTTTAAGCATGGAAATTAAAAGAGAATGGCCAAAGATAAAACTTTGGTTAAATCAAAGGAAGCATATTAAGACAATACTGTAGAGGTTTAATATGCAAGAAAGTAAAATGATGAAGGTCCCTATTCTTGTAGGTGTAAAGTTATATACAAATTGGTGTCCCAAGACACATGAAGAGGAAGAGGACATGTTTCGTGTTTGATATGCTAATGTGGTTGGAACTTTGATGTACATAATGGTATGTAAAATAATAGACATTTCACATGTAGTGGGAGTACTAAGAAAGTATATTTCAATACCAGGGAAGGAGTCTTAGAGGATAGTAAAGAGGGTTTTTAGGTATCTACATGGAAAAAATAATTATGGATTGTGTTACCAAGGAAGACTAGGATTGGACAAAGAATTGTATATACATGGAATTGTTGAGGTAGACTGAGTTGGAGATCTAGATTGTAGAATATCTACAAGTGGGTATATGTTTAACCTATTTGGAGGGGTTATCAATTGAATGAGCAAGAGACAGTTAGTAGTGTCACTTTCAAATACAAAAGTTGAATACATGGAAACCACTCATGTAAGAAAGGAAGGAGTTTGGTTACAAATATTATTCTTAGGTATGGGGTTTGTACAACAAGCTATAAGAATACATTGTGACAGATAAAGTGCAAATCGTGCTTATCATTTGATGGCAAAGCATATTGATTTTTAGTATAACTTTGTGATCAATATGATTAAAGACAAGAAGATAGGTGGGAACTTTGAAGAATGTTACAGGTGCATTAACAAAATTTGTAAGCACTAATACATTCACTTGGTGTAGAGAAACAATAGGCATCACTAACCCGAATTGTTGGTTATGTACTCCCATTGGCACTTGTATGCAAAGAAAATAATAAGTGGGAAAATTTGGGGTATTTGTTATATTCTTTGCACAATTTATATGCACCATGAACAAAGGGGATTCCTAAATCATGTTGTTAACCCCCCCCCCTGCTTGTCTGGCTCCCTTGCATGGGCTTTGGGGCAACACCTTGAATTTTTTTGGGGGCAGCGTTTTGCATATGTTTTTTGGATCCTCTTGGCCTACAATTTTGTTAAAAGTGATTTTTTGGAATATGGTGGATTTTTAGTTTCATTTATGGAACTAAGGTTTGACTAGAAGTTCATATGCAACGAGATGTATATTGTATTATAACACTGCACATAAAATATAATGAAAAGAAGGTTATTGGTTTTCATGGATTTGTGTTTCTAGGATAAAACCTCTGTGTAAATTTTGGGAACTAAAAATATTGGACTAGTGAGAAACCAAGGCTCTAGACTCACATGCACATATACCATAGCTATGAGAGAGAGGGGTCACAATGTTTCTTACCAAAGAAAAGAGATTGAATCTCCAGGATCTAGTTACGATAAAATAAAAACCAGAAATTGAATTTCCAAAAAAATATAAAATTATATATACACTTGCCTTGATGTCATTCCTCGAGCGTGTTCCACTACAGCTTCATGGTGCATTCATGGGACCCCAACATGATCAATTGAACACCGCAACATTCAGTTATAGTTGGGCTAGTGAGATTTGAATATGTAAGGACACATTGAATTGATGTCAATATTGTGTAGAGAAGGTGACCAAGCATCATGGATGATGTTCATGCACATAATTCCATCATGATATATGGTAAGATGGAAAAAATCGGCAGGCAGCTCCTGAGTACAATTTTCACCAAAAAATATTCTCAAGCTTAAAAATGCATTGCTTCTCAAGAAAAAACACGTGACAAATTGCACAATATCATATCATCATGATATCAATACAGACAACACTAATCTTGAAGCTTTAAATTACATGACAAATTTCACAATATCATATCGTCATGATATCACTACAAACAACACTAACATTTAAGCTTCAATTTAGTAATCTTTGGGAGTGTGGATTCAAATTGGATGAAGATCTCGTCAAAGTAGTGAGAATTAAAATTGACTACACATGAAATAAGATGCATAGTTATGAACCCATTGTCCTTCTAAAAATGGTCTCCAACGATGAGGTTTATCACGCTCTTGATAGAGATCTAGCAAACAAGAAATCTAAATAGACTATGTCTAGGAAGTAGAAATTGCTAGTTGAGGAAAGAATAATGCAAATGATTGGGCATACAAAGGAAATAATTGGTTCATGGGAGGAACACGTAATTCAAGTAGACAAATGGTAGAAACCCCGGGAAAGGAAAATATGTTGGTTGAGGAAATGCCAAAACAAAGAAGCATAGATTTCATATGGTTAGAATGAAAATTTGTTAAAGAGAACTTAGGTGGAGGGAGACTTTAAAATCGTGGTTTAAAAACAATTAAGTAGGGAAGGAATGTGGCTACACATTGTTAGACTCATGGGAATAGAAGAGTTCATTAAGATAAATATGAGATATATTTCTCATTCATATCTTACACATTAAGGTAACATTTTGTGACCTTTAGTTTCATTTTTCAAGAGGTCTTTTGGTCTCCTAACAACTTTTTATCTTCACTTGAATCTTTTTTCCTTCCACCCAAGTGAATATTCTAAGTTTACATAACCCAAGAGGATTATGTTTCCAACACCATTCTTCATGTTCGCAAGAGTTTGAGAATGAGAATTGGAAAAGGTGGTGATGCAATTGATATTGATCAGAAGCATAACACATAATATGTCAAATCAATGCCCCAAAAAATCTCTTTCTAATGGCATTGGTTTGGTGGAAATTTGAGCACCTGGTCAAAACATATCTACTTTGCAATGCATATCACTATCATAGAAAAATATTAAAACAAATGATTTCAAATCAACAATTACTTCACTTTGTGAACTCTAATTTGGACATTGCTTTTTTCTTCTTATTTTTTTGAATTTGGGTGTTTTTTTTAGAGGAATTTATGTATATAAATAGTTTCTCCAAATTATACTACGTTTTTTTAAGGTTGATCCAAGTATCATGAACATATTTTTTCCATTGTAGGTTACCTGCAAAATAGGGAAATTTTTCATTTTTTTGGCACAAGAATGAGCTTTGATACCATTTTTTATGTACTTGAGATTTAAAAATCTATCACAAACAAGATATCTAATAATAAAATAGAGAATCTCCTTTACTTGATTATATAAAAATACCTTCCAGGCAAGGTAACACCTTACAATTTATCATTTTAGGAAAGGAATCCACTTTTGTTCACTTACCTGATGAAGGGGAAACCTCCTGATGAGGCGAGTTCCAATTACAACACTCTTCCACACCTCATTCACAAACATGACACCATATATAAAAAGTGAATCCTAATCATAAAAACCTCCAAACTACTTAATGGACATTCTTTTTTGAGGCCCAATATGTTTGCTCAATAT